>JAQIWR010001779.1:0-12724 GCA_034695945.1 Glomeris hexasticha
ACCAGCCAATGAGACCGATCGTCGATAATTTCATCGAGTGGCGTATTTTTGTCAGCCAATGAGCGTGCGCACATTTGCCGTGATTGACGTGCCGACCACTTCCGACCACCTCAATACGGTAAACTTAAAACATTTATAACTTTGGCAATGAAGTTTTTAAAAATAAACGGAAAGAACTCATAGTTTTATTTTTCAGCATATACTTCATACAGTCCAAATATCATGGGGTGTAAGAAAACCGTGCCGGGAGTCCTTTAAGAAAATTTTATCATTTCAGTTTTAAAATTAAAACCGGTTTTTACTATAGTTTCATAACAAGTATGAAATGAGGTCATGATATTATTATGTTGTCATGATAATCCTGATAAAGTCATGATATTGGATTTTAGAAAGTTTGTAGACACCCTGAATATACGAAGCACTTTTAGCATGGGAAAATATTTTTTAAATAACCTCTGCATAAATTCCCACCCTCAGATTATTGGGAACAATTCATACATATTTGCTTCTCTCATTTATTATTTTTTTAAAAATAAAAACAACCCTTATTTTTTAAATGTGTTTAGTATATGTACATATTAAAATTTGTCCCAGTTGGTGTTACATTTCTTTATTACGTGCTCGAAGTAAATTTGCTTTCGTCATCTTATATATTATTTCACTTCACAGTTCACAATCGAACGGCCTTCAGAGAAGCAAATAATACACATATATGTACATATAATTATTATAATTTCTGTACTGCCCCCAGTTATTAAATTTCGAATCTGGGAAAAACTTTCACTAAATTTGTTTTTTACAAACACCATCACCGCGTACAAAATCACATATATTGTGGAAAACTATTTATTAGACACTATACAACAATTCGATCTTTGGAGAAGTTTAGGCTCCTGGCCCAATCACCTTGTCCATGTACATAATAACGTATATTGAGTAAATAATTAAAAAGTTGCCGTATAGCAAACTAAAAGATGCGCGCAATGCTATTGATCCAGTCGACGTACTCGCTCACCCTGACGTAGACACCTGGAATTCCAGGTTGACCACAACCGATTCCCCATGATACCAGTCCAGCAAGTACATAGCGACCATCATACTCACAAACCAAAGGACCACCTCCATCACCCTGTGCAATAAAGAACAGAAAGTTGTACCTTCAAACTTAAAGGTGAACTGACAAGATTTTGCAACATACCCTGAAAAAACTAGCATTTCATTGCCACCAATTTAGGAGCATTGTCCCAAAATTTGAGGTCATTTGAAGCATTATTGCCAAAGATATGAATTATTTAGTTTCATATCTGAGTGTATATTGTGAGGGATGTACACTGGAGCGCCATTGATAAGCTCTGCCATTGGCTGAAACTGAAGAGGTGCTTGGTCTCATAAGCTGAAAATTCAAATTTGGCCAAAATAGGACACTGTGACACCAGCGCGGTGACACCGTCCTTCTGTGATGCCAGGGCGTCACCCTCTTTAACTACTCGTAACTTTTTTTAACAATTTTTTAACAATTTGGTTTCCACCAATCGTGTTATTGGCATCAATTCTATAGAATTACACACTTTCCAGGATATGTTACAAAACCTAGTCAGTTCACCTTTAACCTACATGAAGAAAGCAAGTGTTGCATTAAAATCTTTGTGAAAATTAGTAAAAAAGGTAATTGTACATAATGTTCGAAGGGATAATTAAGTTAGGAGGTTTGTCTATGCTATAGTTAACCTCCAATGGAGATTATTTAAACAAGTAGACTTATAAGAGCATGAAATGACTATAAATTATATCTACATATAGTACGCAGTCTGTGCCAAATTGCAGCAAAACAAAGTATGCAGGGTAGCAGGCTACCTAGGCATATTTTTGATAAATGGAGAGTGATAAGAAGTGGTTATACCTTGCAAGCATCTTTGCCTGGTTCGCCTCCAGCACATAAGAAACCCCTGTAAAGATTGAATCTTGGCCCGAGACGAGTGAAGCGCAGTTTCTCTTCGCATTCCGGGTTTGACATCACTGGAAGATCCACTTTCTAAATTTGCAATTTAAAAAAAAAACAATCAACAAAGAGTCCCTCATGTATCACCTACAATATAAATGACTAATTGCACTAATAGTCATTGTGCATCATTATTATTATTATTTCCTTTATTTCCTCCCCCCTCACAGGGGATTGAAAGAGATTTATAAACAATTACATATAACTCACTACTTGTGGCTCTATATAACTTATAGCTTGCACTACTTAATTAACTTAATCGCTCATCACCCCACTTATATCTATATCATCCGTCCCATATCTCCCCATGCCTTTTTCCACTCTATATAGTCTTCGTATCCCTAGGCCACGCTCCCCCAGTAGCTCTTTTACATTTCCTGTCGTCTCCCACTCCCCGTAACAACTAATAACATGTTGTACAGTTTCCTTTTCCGTAAGACACTTTCTGCATAACGTCAGTTCTCCATCCAACCAATAACTTGAACCTCTTGCAATCTCTCCAATTCTGAATTTCGCTAGAAGTCTGATATCCTTTATAGTTTTTGTGCCTTCCCACACATACCATGCTCCTTTCCCCTCTGGGATAAGTTCTTTATACAATGGGTTAAACTTTGAATCCCTGATCTTCATTTCTCTCTCTTGCTTTTGTATGTCAACTACCCTTTTCAATAGCTCGCCCCGTACATCATAACCTCTTTGCTCTAACGATTCAATTTCTTCTTCACTCATGCCCATCTCTGCCAAAGCTAGTTGCTTTCCCAATCTCCATTTCCCTTTTATCATATCTGGTCTCTTCCCTCTTCTCAATTCCATACATGTCTTGACTAGCCCCTCTCTCTCCCTTTCAGTTTCTTGTATTCAAATTTATACACACGCCCCATAATAATCTCCCGATCCCCTTTACCTCCCACCTCTGTTTGTACCATGTAACTTGGAGTATTCCACTTTATTCCTAATAGCCATCTCATATACTTTAATCTCATCTTCTCTAGCCAGGCTCCTGTCTCCCAACCCCAAATCGCAACCCCGTATAACAATATTGTGCATCATTAGGCAATGTGGGCACAACACCTTTGAATGTCTTTTACAATGTTGGAATGACAGCAAAACAACCAACCTGACGTTGCTATACTCGCACTGCTCCGAATGTTCCAAGCCCAATTAAAAGATTAGCTAAACACTCTAACTGTTTGTTAATTACACATACCTTGAGAATCTGTTGATACTGTCCCTGCAAACCCCAAGCATCTTTACCCCAACCGGTGACTAGACACCGTGCTCCTGCGAAAGACTCTCGAGGTGGAGGAATACAAACTGGTGAGATGTGGACATGAGTAGAAAGGTCCAGAGGTCTGTCCAAACGTAGAAGTGCCACGTCATTTTTCAGATTCCCAGCAGAGAAATGTGGGTGGATGTACACTTCGAGAACACCGGTCTCAATGAAAGGGTACAACTCCTGGTCATTGCTCACGTCCCAGTCACCTAAACGCACTCTCAAGATGAACGGATCATGTCTGGAAAAGAAACAACATCTACAGCTCAATTAGTGAACTAAAACAAAGCAATTTCAAGTTGGTTCCTTAAAGGAGACCTGACACCATTTTGTAAGGTCCCATTTTACCACTACAATAGGCTCGAATGGGAAAAAGGAAAACTATGAGTTTTTTCAGAATAATTTTAGAAAATGTATTACCTGAGATATTACAATTACAAGTTTTGAAAAGCTTGCACATGCGCAGTTGTTCAGTGACCCCATTGACCTCCTGTATGGAAAGCCTGTTACGAAAGTGCTCGAGCCCCAGTTTGCATGAGCCAAGGCGTTTCAGCCAAATTGGGCCCGATTGTCCTAATGGAAAATATAGGCCTGATTGTCCTCATGGAGACCAAAGGGTCCGATGGTCCTAATGGAAACCAAAAGGCCCAATGGTCCTAAGTGAAACCAAAGCTAGGGCTTTATGGTCCTAACAGTGACCAAAGGGCTCAATGGTCCTAACAGAAACCAAAGAGCCGGATGGTCATAATGGAACCAAAGGGCCCGATGGCCTTAACCGAGATTAAAGGGCACAATGGTCCTGATGGAATCCGAAGAATACAATGGTCTCAATTGAATCTAGAGGACCCAATGTTTTTAATAGAATTCAAAGGACCCAATGGTGTTATTGAAATGTAAACGGCCCAATGGTCCTAATCAGATTCAACGGACCCAATGTTTCTGGGAAACCGTTGCGTTGTCCACCATGTTATGTGCTCTGCACTCATGGAACAATACTGGCACATGCGGCACACCATACCTAGCTAAATTTTGTCAGCGAGCAGGTGCCGTACCTACTTGCTGTCAAATTTATCATCTAATTCAACTGCTAACAGCTTAAAAACTACTGGCTCAAAAAATCTGAAAATTTTCGGTGTTTTATAACCATGCTAGTAAAACATTTTGAAAGTTACAACCAGATCTGAGATGCCAAATTTTACCCTATCAGGTCTCCTTTAAAGACGCGACTTGGCAAAGTTGCATGTGACGAAATGAACGTGTCGAATTGAACGTGTCCAACTTATTATGGCAAAGTAACATGTGACGAAATGAACTGTGGCCTTATGTAAGGCAACCACATTTTGAACAAATTGCATAGATACCTACCCTTTGATATTATGAGCTGCTGTGATTACAACCTGGTCACTTATTAGGGTTGCGGCAGCAACATACAACCGACCGAGTCCATCGCTCTTCAAAATGGCTGCCTGCAACCATAAATAATGAATAAATCAATACACTATACGTATAGTTCAATCAATCGTGACTATTGAAAAGTACAAACCTGCCAGGGAAATTCACCAAACTGAGTGTCACCTTCCGGAATAATTGGGTTCTTGACGCGGCCAAGGATACCGTTCAGGTTACGGATGCCACACACTGGCTGTCTAGGGATGTGTTTGGCTGGAAATGGATTTGGTTGTGGCACCTGAATTGGTATCTGGATTGGTATAATTGGTGGTGGGGGTGGGGGCAGTGGAAGGGGTCTTGCTTGATGACCGTTGTTATCGCGGCAACACACGTAGTTGATGGGGCACTCGGTTGTGCGAGTCGGTGGTCTTTCAAATAATGAGAAACTTCTCTGAAATAAGAAATACAATAAAATATGTTATATGCTGTTAGCAATAAAAGTACATTTACAGAGCTAACTCAAGAATGCAGCAATTAATTTACTTTATACTAGCTGTATAAGAAAAATTAATAAATTCTCTCATTTCTAAACATTTGAAATGATGCATTTGAAAGATCTCCCTTGCAGTCTATTTTCCCTTTTAGAAACACCCTTTGCTCCTGGCATTGCATAATGTTTTTTAATATAGTCAACTTAATTAGAATTTCAAAAAATTAGACATTAGGGTCAATTTGCAGATTTTTTTACTTATTAAGTTGTGGTTATTTAATTCCTGAAATGGAAACATGGTTAAGTGGTACATTTGGTCACATGATCAAGTGTCTACTGTGTTTCTGGATTTGCAGCAAGTTGGTATATTTTGGTGGTAAATTTTTATTAAATTTTATACCGCGTATGAAGTTATATTTTTTAGAGTCAACTTTTTCTGCATGGCCTGTAAATTAAGTTGACTGTTCAGTTAAGACAACTTTCTAAGTTCATAGTTAACAATTATTATGGTGACTTCCAGGAGTTGACAGTAAAAAATCAATTGTTTTGCTCAGCGAAGTTATACGTACGCTGTGTTATTTTTCGGCCAATAGAAAATTAGTGCATTCTTGAGTTAGATCCGTGTATATAGTTTTATATATTAGATTATTTTATATTTACAGCACTGCTATTGGTGCTTCTTCCACTTCCCCCGTTACTTCTCTGGTCAATCAGTCCTTCACCATCATCAGATGTAGGTACTCTTCCAACAACATCCTTCGATTTGCACAGATAGAATGGTACACATTTACAAGGTGGTGCCTGGAATTCATTGATGATTGGAGGGGGTGGTGGTGGTGGTGGTATAAAAGGTCTGTTGAATATGAAAGCATGTCTGCCAGAGATTCCAGAAGAGGAGTCTGTGTCGTTGAAACCTTCCACATCTTCAGCTGATGTAATGTTCAGATTCAAAGATGTACCTGATGAAAAAGCTGTTCAGGGATATCAAATATCAGTGGAACTGTTGAAATCGTTTGAATTCAATGCAGTCAAGCAACTTACTGTCATTGGGTGCGAACGATGAAGAGTGCTGCAGGAGGAGGAAAGTTGCTGCCAGATGAACCAATGGGAACATTGTATTTTTCTTCTATAAAAATAAAATAAAAATAAAACGTTTTTTTTTTTTTTAAATTAGGATATCACATATTTATATTGTTCCAAATGATTTGGATTTTAAATGATGACTTTATAACCAGTGGTTAGTTTCATACATTGAAACCTGTCTGTGGTGGAAACCTGTACATGGTGCAAAAATTTGACTTTTCTAGCTCCATTGACAACAGGATTTGTTTTTAAATACATTAATTCCATTTAAAAAATTCTGTTTATGGTGGACTGGTGGAAACCTGTCTATGGTGGAAACCTGTCCATTGTGGAAACCTGTCCATGGTGCAAAATTTGACTTTTCTAGGTCCAATGACAACAGAATTTGTTTTTAAATACAGTAATTCCATGTTGAAAATTCTGTTTATGGTGGAATGGTGGAAACCTGTCTATGGTGGAAACCTTTCCATGGTGGAAACCTGTCCATTGTGCAAAGTTTGACTTTTTTATGTCACCATGACTTATGTTTTTAATACATTTTTATTTTTAAAAACATGTTTATGACCAGTGGAAAGTTTTCCCTGTCCATTGATATTCCACCTTAGACAGGTTTTACTATATACTATTCACCTATCTGTGCTGGAATCGAAAGAGACTGATAAAAATTTCCAGCATAGAGAGGTTCTTTATTTTTTAAATCATCATGTTACAAATTGGTCTATATATGAAGTTGACATTTCCACCATAGACAATGTTTCCACCACAGACAGGTTTCACTACAAATTTTTAAATTAGTTGTAGGGTATGTCTCAGAATATTAAATAGTCAACTTTTAATGATAATGTTCTCAAAAATGATTTCATTAAATTGTAACTTTCTGTAATTTTAAACCAATGTGTACATTTTTCAAACTGTATTACAATTTCCCTTACAGGCAACACAGTTCAAAAATCAACTTCATTCTCACAGATACCTGTGAAATTGTTCCATTTTCTAATACATATAACAGGTTTAACTTTCCAGGTGAGTGTAATTATGACATATACATACACTCCTTATGCATTTGTTAATTGTATGGAAATTAATGCAGGTGGGTGTTGTGATTTGAGTACTTATATGTGGGTCAAATGAGGGTATGTACTTCAAGGAACACATGTATGATGCAAAAGTAGTGCCAAACAGAGCTGACAGAACAAAAGGAAAACGTGTCAAACCACTCAGTGTTTGTTTCGCCTTTAAATTTTCTTCTGACACAGAAATCCGCCTTGCCACCAATAAGAAACAACAATATAAACTGTCCATTTCCGGGATACATCCCGGAATTATTAGTACATTATATTACAAGTGAACGATTGAAAAGAAAGTGAATGAAAGGATACAGATACAATGGACATTATAAATGTATAGCAATTTAACATGTTTTATTCACTATTTAGACATGCAATATATACATAAGTTTGTTATTGTTCTCATAGGGAAAATTCTATTCTTAAAGATGAGGAAGTGAAAATTTTCTACGTATTACACCTTTAAAGGTGAACTGACAGGGTAAATATCTTGCAACTGATTTCTCGGAAAAATTTCCTATGCATGAACAACATGTATTTGCATATGTGCAATTTTTTTCGAATTTTTCCACCGATTCGTTTTTTTAATAACAATTCGCAAATAGGTCCTCAAGTCCTCACAATGTCAAAATTTACATCCGGGGCAGTGCGTATGGCATGCCACTTGCACCAAACGCACTCCTAGCCTCTCTGCACAGGCCCAAAAACACACAAAGAAAACAAATGAACTTGTAGTCCGAGTAAATGAAATTTTAAGTTTAAAGTTTAAAATGAAATACTGTATATAAAAAGTGTATTAAATAATGTGATCGATACCGTCTGTTGCATGTGCATTTGGGTCAACTGTTAAGTTCATGATCAGGTGTAAACTGAAATATGGGTCGGGTCGTTGTTCGGATTTTTCAACTGAAACTCAACAAATACATATAATAGACTGTTAAGTTCCAAACTGAAATATCATCTTTATATATTCGAAGAAAGATGAGAACTAAAATGAAACTGAAGTCACCCACCCAGTGACCAATTGACCTGAATTACGTCCACAAACCCTTTCCTATATATTAGTTACAATTATAAAATGAAAATTTCTTCCATGCAGTTTACTATTAACTTCATATTTTTTATTTTTATACCTTGCACAAATTATATTATTTGCAGTTAGTTAATTACCCCTAATTACACTTTGGAACTTCCTTTTATATACAAAATGAAAGGTATGTAAATAAATATACTTAACTTCTAAATTTATATAACAATTTAAATTCAATGACACTAACTCTGTTGAAAAATGTAAAAACCATTAATTTTCCCAAATTTAAATTATATTTATTTATAATATCATTTTTATATTGGGTAGTAAGTTAATTAATTACACTTTGGAAATTGTTACATATTACAAAATGAAAGGTATGTAAATATACATAACTTCTAAATTTATTTAACAATTTGAATTCAATGATGCTAATTCTGTGTAAAAATGTAAAACAATTATTTGTCACAAATTAAAATTAACTTGTATATATAATATCATTTTTTTATTTGTTTTTTTTTTGCATTTCCATTTGCAAAATTAACATAGCACTCTTTCCATCTATGCAATTATTTATAAACTTAGAATGAATACACCTACAATAATAAAATCTATTTTTTTTTAGATTTCCTAAGTATAGTAAATTCTATATAAAATTGTCTCAAAAAACCTAGCTACTTTTGGATTGTACCTCACTTAATTTTCAAGAGGAAAAGGAAAGAAAAAGAAAGGAAACAATGGTGTAATTTAAAACATAACAGTCATGAAAGTTAATGAATTGAACAGGTAGATGCTATGCATGACTCACTTACATTATTCTCTCTTTCTTGACGATATAAAATCCAAGACGTCTTCTATTGCTCTCCAAGGAAAATGATGTGAAGTCAAAGATGCAGGTTGACTTTTATACAGGAGCAATCACGTGGTCATTAAAGGCGGGGCGCCCAACGCCATCTTGCATAAAACCCTATAGCTGCAAAACTGGAACAGGATCTCCCTTTCTTTTTCTATACATACCTGTAAGTTATATACAATGAACCAATGGTTGGGTGAGATTGAGAAAACACACGTTTACCCTTATAATGGGCGATTTGCAAACAACCAATGGCAGAGATGAGAGATTTTTCATTCAAGATGGCCGCCGTTTTGAGGTGCATTAACCTGAATCGAACAGGATCTCGCTTTTCTCTGCGAAATGAAAAACAAACTGAAACGACTTTCCCATGTTAAGAAAAAAATATGTGGGTAAGAATTTGACCATATAGTCCAAACGGATATTTGGTCTTATGTCATGAAAGAAAAATTTAGGACAACACTGAGTGATGATGAAAATCTACTTTTCCTATCTATGTTATTTAACACATTGTGCAAATGATGAAAGAAAGATACGATATTAAACCTGATTATGAAGAGTTTATGAATGTTCCAAATGGATAATTTTATTATTGAAATATACCTTTGGTGAATTAAATGGTAGACTGTACAAATAAGGTGCATTTGACTGCAGGAAAATAAGTAATTGAATTACTTAGACTTTTGCTTCCCTAGTACAAAATTTCTGCATAAGTCTGCAGGAAAACCTTTTAATTTCCTGCAGGAAATTGGGAATTTTCTTACATAATTAGGGCAGATGTCTGCAAGGAATGTAGTGAAAAAAAAACGTTATTTAGCATGGAAATCTACAGAAATTTGTATAGACCAAAGTTTTCTTTGCAGACTTTCGCCCAATTTCTAAAATCTTTCCTTCATGAATTTCAGGGGTTTTCCTGTAGAATTGGGGCAAAAGTCGAGAAAAGTTTATGAAAAGAATGATTTAGCATGGAAATCTGCAGGTCTTCTGCCCCAATTCTGCAGGAAATCCTTTCAATGTCCTGCAGGATTGCCTGCATGATTTATTTGTATTGGGTTGCTTTTGAATTAAATATCAGTTTCAGAGAATCTGCTATTGCAGAATTGAAACTTTACTTTGTAAAGTAGGTACACATAGAAAATGCTTCTGAATACTGTTTGGGGAGTTTACTCTGCAAATATATATATACAGTGCTGCCTATTTTCGAGGAAATGGAATTTTGCATGAGGTCTAAGTTTTACATTTTGTACATTTAATTGCAGTTTTTGCATAATTAACCAGAAGATTCAAAAAATACGTGCATAGAATTCAAAATATTACATAAAGCAGTTGGATGCCATGCCATATATGTTGTCTCATGCTTTTTATTTTTGGCATCGTAACAAAGGATTTGACATTTTGCAAAGAATAGAAACACAACTATGACTTCATGTGGGATTGTCACATTTGTAACCCGGATTTGAAATCGGCACAAAGATATTTCGAAATCCATGCATTATAAATACAGGCCTATGTTCAGTATATAGAATACACGATTTAAAAAATAGACATTGCACAATAAATTACTCAAAAGTGAGGGTTGGAACATTATTATATCCGGGGTGTTCGACACATCTATAGACCCTTATGTTGAGCATTCACCCAAATTTTTCGCTTCATAACATATTCCCCTCAAAATCAAATTACAGTTACATATAATATACACTTACATTGACAAAGGACCAAGGTATCATCGACCTTTTGAAGGACAATGACAAATGTCCTAAGAAAACAATTTTTTATCTGCAATTAAGGGGGGAAATGTACTTTTTTATTTGTAACTTTAGTGAGGGTGAATTTGTTGGGGGGAAAATAATATTACCTTGGCAAAGAGAAATGAACTCCGAAATAAATTTTAACAGGACAGGCATGAGATGTTGTCCATCAAACCGCAAGCGAACGATTTCACATAGTTAGCCTCTAAATATGGTGCTTTTCTAATATTATGACACCCAAAATTTAAGACAGTAGTTTCCTTGTCTTTTCGCTTGACGTAACAAGAAGACAAGAAAGGGTGTTGCCACTGATCTCGACGTAAGGTGAGTTACCCTCAAACTTCGACAGCGCGATAACTTCCTCGCAAAATTGCAATGAACACCCCCATTGCATCAAGAAATGAAGGCCTTCATTCCGTGATTCATCAAGATAAATAAACACAATGGATGCAACCATCAAAATATCCCTGACATGGTTCGCGTAAGGTTATTTGTGCACCATGTCACTGGAACAGTCAGTAACGTTTGTTTATGTAATTACCCGCATTCATTTTATCACCGTTGTCAAAAAACGAAATTTTTCCATTCAATAGTAAGCCATTACGAGCGAAAACTGCGTCAAAGCTGGAGCGCCGTAACAAAAGGCGGCCATTCCCATCATGCTTTGCAAGTTTGAACATATCTCAGACACATGGCTTCCAAGGTGTCGTTCGACTTGGAAAATTGTCAATTTTGTAATGGATGAAACCAAAATGGGAATTCCCTTTAAGTGAAGAAGGAACTGGGAGACTTTTACACCGGGTAATGTTCGGTCAATGAGGACTTCGTGACCGAAGCAGTGATTATGATATCCGTTGCTCTGGTGACACTAAAAATCAGCGACCAAAAAGGGTGCTTGATTATTCAAAGCTAATTGAGCTTATAATTGGAAAAGGGAAATGCCATTCTGCAAACATCCTTCAAGGTTCTCAGACATAACCTTGCAGTGCAGATTCAATAATAACGTTCATTGCCAATGCAGGCAAAAGAGTCGTTTTGAATTTCAAACTGTGTGCATGTTTTGTTCGCAAATATCAAGCAGTTTACATAAAAGTTCAGCACTTCAATGTATTTCAGGTGAAGAACTACATACAGTTCGTGACTCTGGGAAAATAAACATGGCAGGAAAAAAAAGAATGGGGGAATTTTTTGCACTTGTCTTTTGTGTCTGAATCTACAGAAGCATTCAAGGACACTACATTCAATTGCACGTTGTAAAAAAATAGTAATAAACGTCAAAATAACAATATTACACTATAATTGTTAGCAGAACCTATTTATATCATGGAATCAAGAAATTCATTCGCACATAATATAAATATTTCGCTTCAATATCCTACCAATAATTAAACATAAAAAAGTTAATTAGTAGTTCACCAACTACAAATTACTTTTAACCATTCTTTAAAAAATCACTTCATTACATTTCAACATTGATGAAACAGATTTTGTACTCTGATGATCCTCTGATAGTATAGAAAATACACTCGCAAACACAAAACAGACATGGCTCATTCATTCCTTGCAACTGTAACGGCCCGGTGCGACCCACCGCTGCCTTTTACTAATTTCCCTCCCACTCTTAATTATGCATTACGCTAATTGGCAATTATGACGTGATGAGCGTCTAATTGCCACACAGCTAATTGTGGATTCGCTGATGCGAACTCCCATAGTTGAAGCGCCGTCATATAGGCGTCGGCAATTCAACTATTAGCAGTGACGCGTACCCCTTGTGGTTGGCTTCCGT
>JAQIWR010001780.1:0-12719 GCA_034695945.1 Glomeris hexasticha
TTAGCCAGTGTTATAAGGGATGCAATAACTACTGAAAAAGACGATTATCAGGGTATGCTCCAAAACCATGTCAGTTCTCCTTTAAATGTTGATAACTGTAAATTTACAATATGTCAGTGTATTTATTACAAACCTCAATAAACAGTAATTTAATTTCTGTACTCTACAGAACTATATGCAAAATAAATACGTCTTCAATGCATGTGTTAGATTTGTAGATTTAACCTAATACAAAAATTATTAGAATAAACAATAAATACACGATGGTGATCCCCTATTATAACGAATACCCTGTTATAGCGAACTGACAGTTTTGCGGCCCCTCGAATTCGTTATAACCACTAAAGATCACTGTATATACATAGTTTTTTCAAACAATGTTAACATCATGAATTAATTGGTACAATCGTAATATCCACTTAAAAAATGTAATAAATCCAATTTCATTTACTAAACCATTGGTATTTCTTGGTAGTATTTAAAATGCCTTTTAACTTTTATGCGAAAAAGTGCAAACAATTCCTGGTTAAAAGTGCTAAAGGACATATATTTCATGCATAAAATGTTCATAGCATTTCAAAATATAATTTTTAACTTGAAATTAGCCAGGCAGTTTCAATTACTTGTAGATTTGTCTGTTATTTTCCTTATTTCAATGGAGCCACACTGCATTTGCAACAATTGTGACGTCATACATCTGCCTCGCCCTGATTGGTCAGAGCTGATGGTGATAGCGTGGGAGCAGTCCTCAAAATGAGAAATATGCTCATTGGGCCCATTGGTCCAGATTGTCTTAAAGGTGAACTGACAGGGCGGGAAAAGTGGACTATGACCACCTTTGCTATTTGGTAGAAGTGGGGGTTGTGTCACTTTTGGACAGCCACGATTCGCCAAAAGTGGAGGTTAACTGTTAATTGATCACGCCCTGTCAGTTCACCTTTAATAAATAGCTTCGTGTAGAGCGTCGCATGGGCGGAACTTTCCGTCGTAACTTCTTCAGGGCGTAATTACTTCAGGGTGTCACTTCGTTTGGGTGTTATAGGGGCTACTTCGGCAGGGTGTAACTTCGTCCATTCGTAGCTTCTTCCATGCATAACTTTGCTTGTGAGGATCGGGTTGAGGATACCCCCTTAGGCCTATTTGTCAAAAGTTAGGTGGAACATAATGGTGGTTGTATAATAAAGTAAATTAGGTTTGTTTTTTTGCATTTTACACTGCGACTGCTATTAGTGTGTAGTTCCAATTTGAAAGTGAGGAAATCAATGTGTTATCGGGCAATTTTCTCGCGGATATCCCACTCACAAATGACAGTCAGGTCATCCCATTGTATGTCACAGTGCAGGGAAGTAGTTGTATTGCACACAAAATGGAGGGTCAAAAAATAAGTAACAGCAGTAAAAGAAATGATAAACGAAATTAATACCGGTTTTCAGTTTGATTCCGATATTTCTACGAACTAATTATCGATTTTTGTACCTATTTCTTGGCTAAATTCAAGGCTTGGTCACTGCAACTGGTTCGAGTCATCACTGTCGTGTTTGGGGCCTCCACTTCTAGGTGGCGTCTGGCTTGTTTGGGTTTCCAGATGCTATGAATACGCGCGCCCCCTGTATACGGAGGCACCAAACACGCCCGTGAATGCCTCATCACAGATGCAGTGGCTTACCTTTACAATATATCGAGTAACTAAAGGTAAACTATTCGAGAAATGGCGAGCTGCTTATTTTAGAGACTAGATGGCGCACCTTTAAGTTGTTGCAAAGTTGCAAATCTTCGTAAATATTATGCTGCCTTGTCAAGGGGTGATTCACTGTGTGTGAAAGTGTACACATGATTCCAGGGGGTTTCCTTGAGATTTCACAGCATTTCATATGATTTCAAGTGATTTCCTTTGAATTACATGTGATTTCACGTGATTTCCAAGAGATTACACGTGATTTCTCCGAGATTTCACCGATTTCCTAATGAATTTGCCGATTTCCTAAAGATTTCGCCGATTTCCCTGAGATTTCACTTATTTTTAAAGGGACAGTCAAGTCAACAAAAAAAATTGTAATATGTCATTCCGAGTGATAAACTATAGAGAATGGCTATTCGGTATGTTAACCAATTCGCAATGGTTAACGAGTTATAAATTAAAATCGAAAAAGGTATGCTGACAGCAAATTCAACAGCCGTTATAAGTAAAGGCAATGGAGAGGACTTCAGCGAGGGCTGTGCTCGGTAGCGCACGCATTCCCCCAATAGCCATTCTCTATAGCTTATCACTCCGAATAACATATTAAAAAATTTTCGTTGACTTGACTGTCCCTTTAAGGATTTTTCATGAATTGTACACATGATTTCACGTGATTTCCTTTAGATTTCACTGGATTTCATGTGATTTCACTGGATTTCATGTGATTTCACGTTATTTCCTTCTGATTTCTCGTGATTTCCCTCAGATTTCACCGATTTCCCAGAGATTTCCCAGATATTTCACTTATTTTCTAAAGATTTCTCATTAAGTGTACACGTGATTTCCCCGAGATTTCCCAAAGATTTCACCGATTTCCCAGAGATTTCACTTGTTTTCCAAGGATTTCTCATGAAGTGAGCACATGATTTCATGTGATTTTCTTTAGATTTCACCGGATTTCGTATGATTTCCCTAAGATTTCACTGATTTTCTTTATTTCCCAAGGATTTCACAGCGATTTCTCAAGGAGGTTGGACGTGTACGTATGATTTCACAAGTGAATCACCCCTCGGGCCTAATCGATACGCGATCGGTACGCGAACCGGTATTGTGGATGCAGCGCCGTAGTTGCGAGAGTCTCCGCGCAACGGCGCTCGGCGCAGTAGTGGTCGAACATGATCGCAGTCGGAAATTGGCACTGTGCCTCGCCTTTGGCAAGGTACGGCCGTATCTAAAAATACCGGTGATCATCTGGGCAACTGCGCAGTGAGAAAACGGCAACTAGATGTCGTCTTGTACCCGAGGATAACTGCCGATTAACCCGATGGTAATACGAGATAGTTTGCGGCCATTTTTGGCGACGACGAATCGTTGCGAATGAGAAATCGGCCCTTGATGAATACGGACTCAAAATGGCGGCTGTCGGACATGGCGGACACCTCTACTACGTCGTTCACGTCCCGTCACAAGGGTCTGTAGGGTTTTGATGTAGTTTTGGACAACGTTTATAATGCAGATGCGACGATGCATCAGCAGATGGGCTCCATTTTTTGACAAGTTAACATTTTCAGTTAAGGTTTTGGCTTTTTGTATGAGGCATTTAACATGGGATTTGCGTGCACCTTTGATGGTCTAGACATGCTGGCGCCCATATTGTGGCGTTTTGCATTTTGACACAGTATTTGTGGAGCAAAGCCCCACCCAGTTATTGGATTTTGTGTGGGGTTCATTCATTTGGTTGGAATTGTGTCAAAGGAACTGCCACAAAACAAATACAAAATGTCATCATTGTGAGTTTCATAGTTATTCAATACAATATTACTTTAATATTACATACTACAAAGTAAATATGTTAATTTATTTTGTATTTATTTTAATATTAAATTATCAATAGACACACTGACATATACACATGGTTTTAAATTAAGTAAACTCCAGTCATGTGTACATTTTAGAGATATTTACTGTAGTGTTTCTGTGTGTGGATGTATGTGTTATACCATACATCTAAAGAAGAGAAGGAAGAGAATTTAAAAATAGATGCATGGTATTTAAAAACATGGAGGAGTAAGAGGAGTAAACAGATAAAAAAGTAGGGCAAACATGTTTCAAGAATTCACGGATGTTCTTTGAAATATTTTTTTGTTGCCTATTTCTGAAAATAAAATGTAAGCAGTGACAGTTTTACATTTGGCCTCATAACTTCCTGTTTGTGAAATGTGAGTCTTCATAAAGTAAAAATCTGCATATTTAGTCACACTGCATTGAAGTAATAGTAATTAAATAGTGACAAAAACTAGACTAGACATTATTATTATTATTATTATTATTATTATTGCCATTATTAAGTTTATAGCTGTCATTATTTTTACTTTAAAACAAACAACTGACAGCGTTAGAATATCGCAGTTGCGTAAAGTTGAACGTAAACTTCTGAAAACTTTTCTTGGAAAGTTTTTAATGAAGGAAAGTGTAGGAAAAGTTCGATGTTAACTCAAGTGTAAAGATATGTGGGAGGAATAATTAAGAGAGTAAACATGATAAATGGGGATTTGGAAGGTCTTCGCCGCCGCGTGGGTGTGTTCAACACTTGTAATTGTTTCATGGCAGATCTTAATTTTGCAACCATACATTAACTGGTGTGGTATAATGTTTCCCAATCAGACTTCACCATGATGTGTGGGTGTTGCATATTTTATCTCGTCAATGTAACCCGTAATTCAATTATAAATCCGCAATAGTATGGCAGGCGTACGTGCTGAATTTAGATGCGAACGCAGCGGTAAAAAAGCAGCCATTTGGGAAAAAGGATATCTGCATTGCATCTGCAGTTAAGTTTTCTGTGCAAGGTTGCTATGTAAAATTACATTTTAACAATTTCAAGTAACTTAACTAAAATATGAGCAGGGTACGCATTGCGGGTTTGTAAGGTTTCTCGCACGCACCTAACATACGCGTAAGTAAACTAATGAAAGTAAAAAGCAAGTAGAGTACAGGTAACCTTGTCTTCATTTCAACTTACTTAAGAATGTAATGTCAAAACAAGTCACTTTTCTTAGTCAAGCTGTCTTGATGTAAATAGAAGAAAGTGTGTTGGCATGCGAACGCAAAGTGCAAATAAATAACAATGTCTCCCATTCGAGTTCCTTGTTCGTTTCTGCACTCTGTGTGACCCAATATTTTCCACCTAACATTGTGTACCTTCCACTCTAGGAGAAAATATTCCCCGTACAATTATTTGTTCGCTAAAATTTTAGAGAAGTTTGCGCGGTTACTGCTGTACGCAATGGTACATTATTTTCCCATGTTGTTAATATACAGATTTAATTCCATCTTGTATTGCAACTGCATTCTGCACAATCGAGTTAGTACAGTGACAATGAAAGTTCAAAAAGCCCCGTTTGTTCCCTGTGCGGGTGTTCCGGTCGACGGAGCTTATATAGCTAGTTGGAACAGCCTTAATCCGTTCATTAACACAATGAGTTAGATGTACAAGCATTAGGCAAAACTTTCATATAATATAGATTAGCTGTTATACTCTCTTGCAACGGTAGAATGTGGCAGCTACCGTCGCATTGCGTTTGCCTTCAAACCATTGCCTGAATTTAATGATTAACCTAATTATCCAACCAGATCACACTAGACATTAATTATACTGCATAATTGTAGTTCTACTGCAGTTAAATTTACGATGATGTTGTATTTACCGTGAAGATCGGCACGACACATGGACAACATTTCAGATGGCGCGTTCAAACCTTGCATTCCTATTGGTCCTGTGACATCACAAAGTATTCATTCGAGATATAAAGCAACCAGCCAATCAGGAATTGTCGCATTCTACCCGTGCAAGATAGTATATAATAAGCGCAATTGCGCCTTGGGTGTAGTACCTGGGATACCTTGACAGATGTCGGGAACTACCAACACGGCCATTCCTGTTATTATCATTCTCTGTGGATAACCTTACTGGGAAAATGAGGATTAATGTTTAGACATTATTAATTAATTATTATATGATGTATTAATCAACAGTGTCACTAGATGCTACGCACTAAAAACAAACTGCTTAAAGACGTCCGTAAAGTGTTTGTTTCTATGTTAACGGGATATACAAACACCTTTTGAAAGTGTTCCTTAGTGTTCCTAGTGTGTTTGATATGATATTAAATATAACTATATATGATTAACCTGAAAGAAAATGATTAAGGATGAAATTTAAATTTAATATCAGTGTGCGCACTAACTGCGTACGTGCTTTTGAAGATCAAAATAGCAATTATTGTCTTTTTTTTCTAAACTGATTGCTCCAGTTATTTTGTGTAGCAGTGACATTTTAGACAAAAGAGGATTTTTGTAAGGTTGTCGTATCGTAACCGTGTCTTTGAAGTGTTGGCAGCGGCACAAAAGAATGTCAATTTTGTGTGCGTTGAAGGTAACAATGCAGTCCCTGATTTGTAGAACAGCTAAGATCAAAGTGGGTTACATGAGAAACTATGGGTTCACTTCTGAACAGTTGAAGGGATTCGTTAACGTGAGTTCATGTCGTGCTGCGCGATTCCTATCAGTGCATGACTAGCGGTTCCATGTCACAATTAATTGTTGCTGCTCAAATAACAAATGGTCATTCACTGAGCAGTCATTAATTTGAAGAAAAAACTGAAAATGGGACAGTAACCTGTAATTGGCTTCGCTAACTTGCTGGCGGTCAATATGCGCATTGTATCCAGCTATGTTTAGTTGATGTACTTATTGTAATCCAACCGTAAATGGACCTCTGTGTAAAGGCCAGGTTTAATGATTTTGCAGGGCGTAACAAGGGCTGACAAATCAGTACTTTGCGACAAATCATGAGAGTAAACTTTGGGCTTTGCGCGAGTAGGGTGTATGTATGCGTGGCACTTGAGATGACGCAGTGCAGGATATTGTAGTGGCATGTATTTGCATTCTGGGTAAGAGCTCTTCCAATAAACGGAACTTGATATTTGTATTGCACTTGCATTGCCCCTCCAGCTGATTCAAAATAAAAAAATACTGCTAAAAATGGGATGTCTGATTGTGTAAATAATTGTGGTCATGAATGAAGGGCCAAGTGTGATGAGTGGGCTGTTTCGATGGTGAGGGAATATGAATTAAATTTTTATGGAGAATCTGTGAATGTCCTGAAAATTTCAAAATGGAAAGAAATTGGAAATCATGTAGGTAGCATCTAGGTATACCTACGTACGGAGCGGAGTCTACGGACTACTTTACCAAAAGGGACCTTTTGGACAAAAGGGTCAAGAGAGGGGGACCGGTTTCAACAATGGCTGGACAATCGCAATTAAAGGATTAAAGTTCCCTTTTGTTGAAGAGTAGTCCATAGACTCCGTGCGTAGGGTATAGAACTAAGATATGCATGTTGGGTAACGATGGATAAGATATTTTGGGTTATCGTAGCGTGTAATTGGTCCTAACACGTGATTCCTGTTTGTGCAGTGCCGAGGGAGACATGGACAACCCGTTCCGGCCTGACGGTGACCTAAGCCGGGAGGCCGACCAGATCGTTGAGATGATCAAGGAAGGCAAACCGATCAGTGTATCGCCAACCAACGAGTACATCTCTTCATCCCCCGACGGTGGCATCGGGACACAAGTGCGTGAATCTCCCGACGGTGGCATCGAGCCCACCGACCACGAGTCACCGGTACTCAAGTTGCACGCCAACGCACTAAACGATGCCCCAAAAAAGTCTCCAACACCAGCAACCAATACCGGAGGAGCGAATGGGACAACCACAGCCCGGAAGGGGGTTGCCGCCAACGATGGCCCGAACGGCAACGGAGGCACCGATCGACCTTTGGAAGCCGTAGAGGTGCAACACGGCATTGTGGTACCACCGAGCGATGCCTCGCAGGTCGAGCACGTGGTGATCAAGAAGAAGCCCAAGTGCAAGTGTTGCGTGGTCATGTAGTGCGTGGAAGAGGCTTAAAAGGCAGCCGGGATGTTAAATGGAGCAAGGAACCAAGGGTGGGGACACGTGGGGTGGGTCCAGAGGTGCAATTGTTGGTTCGGTGACCTGAGGAACCAGTGTGGAGGAGCTGGTCGCTGCCAGTTTTGCGCTTGGCTGGGACAGCTTAGCGATGTGTCGCCAACGCCGCTTACGGCTGAAAAGACGTACGAAAATATGCGCTGCTTCTGTCCTTAACGTGCCCGCTGCCTTGGGATCGGTTTTAACATGCAACTTCAGTGTGCTCCTGCTCCTCGCTTATACAGTTTGGTCTCGTGCTTTTTTCGCCAAGCTACGTTTTGCAAACGGAACTGTACGCGCACACCCTCTAGCGACAGATGGCAAACTTCCAAGTGTTTGGGGGGCACTATCGAATTGTTAGTTGCCGCATGAAGCACGTTAATTCTTTTCTCTCGCGATTGGTTTGCAATGCGTACACTTAGTCACCAAGTTGCTGCTTACATCTGGTGTTTCAATAAGAGGGCGAAGCATGTACTTGCATGTGCGCAAAACGCAAACGGGGATACGCAATGTGTGCGCGAAACTTGACGACGGAGTGCGGACCCGATGAGTTAACATGCCAAGTAGAAACTGGGAACCGTTAGGATTGTTTGACAAAATCTAAAGTACACATCGTGTACTGTATTTGGGTACATCGTAAGGCACTTGCTTGGAGCACACTATTTTCCTCAAAGTAAACGTCCTGGCCGGTTTAAAGCAATGAGCCATAATGTCACAGTAGTCCTTGTATGACCCTCTGTTTTCCTCAAAGTAAACCTTCTGGTCGGTATACATTAGGTTAAACGAGACACATTTTTTATATGTTACAGTTTATCCACATCAAAGCATTTGTGATGTTAACTACACGGATTAAATGTAACATTTTCTCAGCACTATGAGTTAAATTTTCCAAATCTAACCAAATTAAGACGGTTTCTCAGAACACGGTTCACCTAACCGCCGATAGGTGGCGGGAGTGTCAGTCACCCGACATTTTGGTGCTGTTGCTGCTTACAAATTACTCTAATCCTTTAACGGGCCTGACTTAGCAAAATTTTGTGAACTATCATGTCCTATTACCTATTACCTATTTCGATCATCTGTGAAATTTCCATTCCGGAACGAAAACAGTACTCTGTGGCAATCGTACCGTGTTATCAAGGAATACTAACGTAGAATGGAATGGAGACTCCAGCCAAATGTTGCGCCTAAGTTATGACGAAAAATTACCCAGAATGCACTCGGATTGCAGTGCATTCTGGGCGTTCCATTTCAGAAAAATCGAAGCGATTTGGCAGCGAAAGTGGCAAACTTTCAGGATCCGTAGCAATCAAAATATTCAATTTGCCGGATAAAACCCGAGGTAAGCGTTTTCTGCTACACAATTTATGTGGAACAGGCAACAAAAACTGTTGAAATGTTTCGTGTAAAGCCCATAACGGGATACCAAAAATCGTAGCACATCGCCGTATTTTTACAGTGGTTGAGCCAGGAGTGGACAACCAATAACTGCAAAGAATATTCGATATTCGGCAACTATAGTGGGCAACGGATGATCACTTACTATGTTCCTGACAGAGTTCCTCTGGTGGCCAATAGATGGCACTGGCGCTTCTAAGGGAAAATGACATCATGGCGGCACCGCTTTGACTACAGATGTTCAGACAGGCAGTCGGTAGAAGTCTCCATTCCATTCTACGTTAGTATTCCTTGATCTGGTGTACAAACTAATCTATATCAATAAATGAGAGTGTCTGCCTGTCTGTCTGTCTGTTTGTCTGTCTGTCTGTGTGTCTGCCACGATGCATTCCCACAATTCTCATGCTATCGACTTCAAACCTTCGCAGGGGGACACGGAACTTCGTGACCAAGGTCACCAGGTGTCACGTGACACCCGCCCTCGCCTCCTCCTACATGCAAAACCTGTCCGTCGTGAACCAACAGTTGGTTTTCCCTGCCCGGAACAACCTCTTTGCTAAGGAGACGTTCACATATTATATAACGCCAAAGGGGGAGGGGAGGGGTTATATTTATGTTATAAGTTGTTATAAAGGGGAGGGGAGGAATGAAGCTATCTGTTATATAACAAAAATTGCACTTCTGTTCAAATATACTTTCGAAAATACTGTAACTGTTATTCTTATAGGTTATTTTACAGACTTTTATAAAATGGTCTTGAGGTTTTCCTGAACTGTCTTATCTGATTGCAAAGCACACCCCTGGGTCCTGCAGACCAGTTGTTGGTCAACCCAATCTCAGTTCTTCAATATTGCATTCTTGGAATCTCAAAGTCCTTGTAGCTCACCATTTGTGAAAATGAGCCAATAACATGGCATTAAAATTTTGCCTGTTGAGATATAAATTCCTGGTTTATTAAAATTCACTGGCCCTATGCAAGCATTCAGATTCACATCGCGACACAGGAGAATGAATCTATATAAAGCTGCACAATGCATTTTAAGGAGCCAATCCAGATATAGGTGGTCAACAACAGCAACAAACATTTGACAATTAATAGAGCAGTTTGACATGCAGGTGATAAAAGTTTATTGCAGACAAAACATTGGACTTGTTAAGGAACCTCAACATTCAGAAGTCCAAGAAAAAATTGGCCCTTTCTTGCAAAAAGAAACAAAACGGAATTTTAATATTGCTCTGAAGTGAGGTGACATTGGATGAAAGTGGTGAAAATGTTAAGTGTTTTAAAAATTTCGCAATGCTTACTGGTGATATTTCTGTAGGTATCCACTGCAAAAATGAATGTCACAGCTGTATTATACAGTATAAAGATGCCGATGCGACGCCCAATATTTCATTTTGAACCCTTATTCGTTGTTAACTCGAGAGCAAAGAGCAAAATGTACATATTCATCATTACAAGATGGGTTGTCGATATACTGTGCCACTGTGATACTGATGTGCATGTGTCACGTGCAGGAATAATACCTGCTTTGATTTTATTGTACACTGTTTGTATATAAACTAACAATATTTGTTGTACGGAATATGGGTTTCTGCTGTTGGTTATATGGAATTGGGAAATTTGCAGCCATTTCTACCGAATATGGTAGAAGAACGGTTGGATTTGATAGGACCGAGTTCAGACGGAAGGATTTATTTGAGAATGATCCTGAAAGACCAACTATACGGATATTTATAGCTGTCTGCGTACGTCTGCCTCCGCATCTTCCCATCAACTTATTCCAGCTTAAAGACCTTGAGAATTTCAATGAGTAATTAAACCACATTCACACGCTTTCGACACAATATCACGTTATGCTTTGTGAAATGAGAATATATTGGAAGACTGAAGTCCCATATTAAATATCAAGTAATAACATGGTTGTAAAATTAATTAATTTGCAAAACGTTATTGCGGTAAATAGTAAGATTTTGCTCACAAATACAAACTGGATGTGATTATACGTATATATAGCTTGCATGCTGGACGCATATTGATCTTTTCTTCTTTTTCATATTCAACACAGATCGGCACCACTGTTTAAAAGAAATGCCCTTTCAGTGCGTTTTTTTCCAAGGTCCACCCATATCTTCCACTTCAACAATATCCTCCAAGAAATATGTAATTTCCAATGAGTATACAGTACCGTATGGTATACCCTTTTGGTTCTCATAAAAAACGGTCAACTATTACTACGTTTACATGGTTGAAATATTACGACAGCTGTCGTTGTATTTCGACACATGTAAACAGATCTCGGATGTAATTCGAGACACGACCTCGGATTTCAGCACGTCTGCACACGGTAGTTTTAATGCGCATGCGCCGCCCATGACGTCACATGACGCGGTAGCGCAAACGTCCAATCACAATGCGTAGTACGAGGAACCGTGTCCGCACCATGTAAACAGCGTCGACGACGATTTACGACGACTCTTCGCAATTCGACTCTACAAACGACGTGCCATGTAAACGTAGTATATGTCAGGTGGTCAATGTTACAGGTTTCACTGTATGTATTACCATGAACTTAATCACACTTTATTGATATGAAAGGTGCTTATTCGTGGATTTGCATAACGATTGTGGTGGATGTTATTTACTATATCGCGTATATATATATATGTTACGGTAAATAGCGGCAATGGGGGAATGACTGCCAAAACCGGATTCCGCCGTTATATCCCGATAACGAGGGAACGGGCGACCCTCCCCGTCTTCACGGCTAAAGTCCGCCGTTCCTTTCCGCATCTCCATCGTCATCGGCGCAATCGATGTGTATATCGATGTGCGCGTACATAATAAAATTAGCGCGTACAGAATAAAATTAACACAACACAAAACAGCTGTAAAATAAATTACAATAAACAACTTTATTGCTCTAAAATAAGTTACAATAAAAAACTTAATTGCTCTGAAATAAACTAGTACATCAAAAATCCGTGCCTGTAAAATAAACCAAATCAAAAATCAATTGATTTGAAGTAATTCCAATATAATGGATTGACATACATTTTTAATTGTTCTAAAGTAAATTACAAATATTTAAATATTCATAACTGCAACATTCAACTGAAAACATTCAAAAACAGCATTCACTTATTACTGAAAACATTAAACTAAAAACATTCAAAAACAGCATTCACTTATTACTGAAAACATTCAACTGAAAACATTCAAAAACAGCATTCACTTATTACTGAAAACATTCAACTGAAAATATTCAAAAACAGCATTCACTTATTACTGAAAACATTATGAATTCCAAAACAATAGATTGACATACACTTGTAATTGTTCTAAAGTAAATTCCAAATATTTACATTTTCATAACTGCAACATTAATTTTAAGGTGGAGCATCAAAAACATTTGGCCCCCTGGTGGCCAAACGTCGCAAGCAGAAGCGCTGTGGTAGAATGCAGCACATTTTTAATGTTTTTCAAGAAAACTAAAAATGAAATACTGGAAATCGTTGAATCATGAGTTGCAGAATACATTTTTATATTTCACATATAAATTTGAGCGTTGTAGTTAAATTGTACTATTTTTGCGGTGCTCCGAAAACTGCATGAAAAGAATAAAATGAAGT
>JAQIWR010001781.1:0-12708 GCA_034695945.1 Glomeris hexasticha
ACCCACTAAGTACGCATTTTCGTAAGTCGCCCGACCGCCGCCAGATGTCGCCCACTTTGACGGCGGACGCGGATAGTCAGCACGTTACAAATAATTTCAACGCCTTACAAACCAAACACGCGTTAAAAACAAACCACCGCGGTGGTTTTCTTTTGTTAACGCGTTGTCCTGCTTCACCCCAACGGCGAAAGAAACATTCTTTAGTTGACACCCCATCCGCCAGGGAATCGTTGGCGCTCCGATCAGCTCAGCAACTGGAATCAGTGCCCAGTGTTTGTTCACCTGCGCGTGAAGCCAATCAGAGGAACGCGTGTCACTACGAATTAAAATGGCTGCCGTTGCACCGTTGTGAAAACCGAAGGTAAGATATCGACTTTTTCCAACATTTGTTTTATCTCTGACGACGGTATTATGTTGACTAATAATCGTCACATGTTGTCGATTTGACTTTATCGATCGATACTGTCGTTATTTTACCCATGTTTTAACCATCGCTCACTATTTTTTCGACATGGAGTTCCGCGTTTGTAACCGGCTCAGGAATTTTGGATGACGATTCCAAAATATTAAAAAAATCGCCCGTTGGTAAGAGACGTTGGGAAATATGTATTATATAAACCTCGTTAAAGCAACTAATTGGCAATTATTATTTTCTTTTTCTTTTTAGTGCGTAGCTGTACTGTAATTTTATTCGCAGAATTGCTACATTTTTAGGGTTAATTGATTCAGCTGCTGGCTTATTGCCATCGATTTTCTGTTTCAGTTTCACCTTATTGCGTTGTAAACTGTTCTGCTTTAACGGCATATAAGCTGTTTGTATTTACCCAGTGTACATAGTAATTTACGTAAGTGTAATTTTTTGTATGTAATGTACTTAACAAATTACTCCGTATATTTCATGTCATATGTCAAATCTTGGGTTAAATGTGGGTTTTAAAAACATTTCTCATTTCATTCATTTATAAGTATAATAATGTAAGTAACCATCCGATATATCGTATTATTTTTTGTTTTAACTTTCAGGTCAGTCACTTATATACCTATATATAGATTGGTTTGCCCTGAATATAATCTCTGATAACTACTAAATAAAGTGAATTTGTTGACAAACTGTTTGTTTTTCGCCTGTTTGTAAAAGATTATGTTAAAACAATTACGAAAGTTATGTATTAAATATATTAAAAATAGGTGTGAATGTTGAAATAATTATTAAAACTTTAAAATAGGGAATTACATTATATGTGTGTCATTCAGTAAACATCTAGTCATTGTCAATAATGAGTGTCAGATGGAAAAGTTTATTTATCTTGCTCTAATTTGTCTTTTGATGTGTGTCCTATTTTATGTTTCTGAGCAATGTAAGTTTTTTTTACATTGAATTTCATTCAGAAATGTAGTTGAATGCATATATAATAAATTCGTAATTAAATTTTTAGATTTTGTTTGTTTTATTTAAATATATTTATTTATATATAGATGGGCAGAATCAAAGTGGATAATGGAGACTGATTGGCTGAAGAAGGAGAAGAAGGACGATAGTAGTACAGGGCCTGTTGCCAGACACACATACCACAGTCACTCGAGTGTGGTGAACGGCTTGCAGGGCCCAGCAAGTGGTGCCATTGCTGGAGCATTGGCTGGACCAAGTTCCAGTGCTACGAGTTTCAGCAGTGACGACGACATGATAGACATGAACATCAAGAAGATGTCTACTATTGGTGCTGACAACTCACACATGCAAGGTCTCAAAATCAGCTGTCACATGATGACCATATTCGTTGTATTTTTCGATCATGAGCTGCAGCAGCCTCATATAAACTGTTCCACTGCATGCCAAAACTGAATTGTATTTTGGTCTAAAAGTTGTATTTCAATTCGTATAATTAAACAGGCTGCATAAAACACTCGAGGGAAACCTGGAAATTCAGGAAAACTCAGGGGATTTTGATTTTAGCTACTAATTTCCAGGGAAACATACGAAATTAGATTTCAGCTAAAAATTAAGAATTCAGCTAACAAAATTCAGGAAAAAGTCAGGGAATTTCGATTTTAACTAAATCTTCAGGGGAAACCAAGGTTACAGTACTCTAACTTCATTGGAGAACTCAGGGAATTTAGATAATAGTTTTAAAAAAAATCCAGGAAAAGTTAAGGAATTGAAATACAAATTCAGGGAAAACTCGGGAAATTTAGATTTTAGCTAAAAATTCCAGGAAACTTCAGGGAGTTAAACTTTTAACTAAAAATTTTCAGGAAAAGTTAGATCGATTTACAAATTCAGGGAATTTGGATTTCAGATAAAAATTCCAAGAAAACTCTGGTAATTTGCCAAAATTTTGCTAAGACTTTGAAAACTCGGGGGAATTGATATAAATATATATAATGTACAATATGAATGTGTTTTAACCAACATTATTTAGAAAAATGGTTGTAATAAAACTTTGAAATTTCGTCTAAGCACTCTGGAAAACTCTGAGAAAAAACAAACTAAACGTTTCTAGTTCACATAATATATTACACATCACTGTAGATTATGTTCCAAACTTTCTGTTCTTTATTTGAAAACCAATGTATGTGCATATAGTATATTTTTCCAAAAATTATTTACTGAATGCATTTCAGGAAGCAGCACGTTGCAAAATGACTCGGAAGAGCTGCCACCAGGCATCGGTCAATACGACGACTTCCACACTATAGACTGGCAGAGGGACATCGCGAGGGACCGCATGAGGCACAGGTACATCGTGAAGAAGAAGAACGATTCGGTGTGTGATCTGTTGCGCGGTGCTCACGACGCGTGGTCCGGATGGCTGTGCGTCTTCATAGTCGGAGTGATAGCCGGTAAGTAAGTCTTTCAGGTACCTTCTGTTTTGTGATGACGGTTCAATTTGAATCGGTTGGTTCTCTTGTACGCTGTTTCAGGAACGGTCGCAGCTGTGCTGGACATTGGTGCTGGATGGATGGCCAATCTGAGAGAGGGCATCTGCCCGCTGGCTTTTTGGCTCAACAAGGAACAGTGTTGTTGGACGTCTTCTGAAATGAAATTCGAGGAGGATGTGTGTCCCGAGGTGGATTTACTGTTTACGTCATTTCAATTCGATCGGTTTTGTGGAGAAAAAATAATCTTTTGCTTGGACGCGTGTTTCCAGTGGAGGACATGGGCGCAAGTTCTGGGAATCCAGAGCCAAGGGGCTGGAGCATATGTTATTCAGTACATTGTGTATATATTGTGGTCCGTGGCTCTAGTCAGCCTTTGCGCGATGCTCGTCAGGACCTTTGCGCCGTACGCCGTTGGCTCAGGCATCACCGAGGTACGTTTCTGCCTTCGTATACAGTGAGCCTCGCTTACAATCAACTCGGATGTTAAAGGTGAACTGACAGCGAATCCTAACACAATCACTTTTTGATGAAAATCGATCCATATAGTCACAAATAATATCCCAAAAGCTGAAGAGTCAAGATAATTGACATTTCGAGATTTTTAAAGAGAAATTTTAGGTTGATTTGCTCTGATTGGCCGAAAAGGGTAACCTTTAAGCCACGCCCTAGCAAGGTTGCCCTTTTCGGCCAATCAGAGCAAATCAACCTGAAATTTCTCTTTAAAAATCTCGAAATGTCAATTATCTTGACTCTTCAGCTTTTGGGATATGATTATTTGTGACTATATGGATCGATTTTCATCAACAAATGATCGTGCTAGGATTCGCTGTCAGTTCACCTTTAAGTTAGTTTATGTTAGGTTAGGTTTGTTTAGTTTAGGTAAAGGTATTGCGTACTACCAAGAGTGGTACTACAGAATGCGATTTTTCAAATTGCCTATTTTTGTTCACATTTTGGTAACGGATATTTGTATTGGCGAAAGAGGTTATTTGTTTGGGAAAGTTATAATGTAAACCTAATAGATAATAGGGTAAGATTTTAGCTGTTGGAACCAGCAGTTCGCTGATCGCAGCGCAGTGTGCCGTGACACCAGATGTTGGTGAATGAACAAATATTAGCCAAATTTAGCAAATGTTAGCAACATAAAGTAATTATTATAATATTAAATGCAAAATCAGCCACGTAAACATACAATGCACCCCCACGCTGTTTAATATCGCAATGTGAAAGCTCTATTCTATCAACGCAAAAATTAACTCTTTTTCAGGATTTATTTGGTAAAAATACAATATAATATAACACCTAACTTAACCAAACCGTCATGTCACACATAGACATATATAAGTCTATGCGTCACATAAATCACATCACACTGCGCCACTATCAGCGATGCTCAATTTACTGCTGGTTGCGACAGCTAAAACTCTACCGATAATAGTTTACAATAGAACCTCTCTAAACTAATAATCTTGGGATCAGATGTGTGTATTAGTTTATAGGGTTATTTGTTAAGAGGGTATTTGTTTGGTATGGTTCTACTGTAAACCTAATATAAAATAAGGTGAATAGATCGAGCTTTTTCAGACCGTGACCATTTAGGGCGTGGCTAAGCAAAACGCGGCCATGTTGGATCCCAGAGCCAATGAGCGCTTGTTAAAGGGAATGGCCTGTTTTGGTGTTGCCGTTTTGGTGTGCGCCCTATTTGGTGCAGGCATGTTTTGGAGTAGGCATGTTTTGGTGCTGGTGTGTTTTGGTGCTAGGTCCGTTTTGGTGCGAGTCCTATATTTATGTATCTTTTAGAATATTTATTTGGAAAAGTAGGTAATTATTAACATACATTATTTTGTATATTATGGTTAACACTGTGATTATAAATAAAGTTTTCCCGATGTATAATCACATTGTTAACCGCAATAGCAAATATAATCACATGTATTAATTTCAATTCAAGAGTTGGAATTGTATTTTTCGGGGGAATTTCTGGAAAACTTTATTTATAATCACATTGTTAACCATAATATCCAAAATAATATATGCCAATAATTAGCCACTTCTCAAATAAATATTATTAAAAATACAGAAATATAGGGCTTGCACCAAAACAATCCTACACCAAAACGCATGTTGCACCAAAACATGCCTGCACCAAATAGGGCACACACCAAATAAGGCACACACCAATTAGGGCACACACCAAAACGGTTACACCAAAACCGGCCACACCAAAACGGCCACACCGAAACGTACCGTACCCGCAATGGCAGGAGCCAACCGCAGAAGTTGCGCTTCCATAACCCCCTATTAGTATTCCTTGCCATCTCAAAACACACTAGCCCTAATGGCTTAGTGGACTACAACATATAAAGCTACAATAAAATATAAGTTGAAATTAACTTGAAATGTAATTAAATGTCAAATATACCTGTTTAGGAGTAATTCCGTTTAGGAGTAATTCCGTTGAGGAGTTATTCCGTTTAGGAGTAATTCCGTTTAGGAGTAATACCGTTTAAGAGCTTGCTTAGTTTGCCCAAGGACACAACATACTTTTACCAGGACTAGGCACCTACGCCGATTGCTGAAGGAGTGGGCGGCGCACCAAGCTATTGGCTACTGCCAATTTTTGCTAAGAATCATGGGTAACAAGGGGTGCATGCTGTATCGATGTCCGGTTTTCGATACAGTTCGGTACATAGGAAGAAGTACAGACTGATACGTACCGGACATATTAGTAAAAGTGCCCGGATGTACCGAATCTCGCCAATCTCGTGCACGTTTTTGCATGTATACTTATTAGAGGCAACCATTCCGTCGAAGTCTCCATTTGCGATGGCCATCACGTTTTGAAGCGTTGAAGTGGTAAAACACGAAAAGTATAACCTCCGGCCATAGCAACCTTGGCCGAAGCACTGAAACCGGTATATTTTCCACATGGTACGATACACTCGCGATACACCGTCCAATACGCTACCGTACCGAAGAAACGATCGCAGCGCCCCAACTGCGAACTACTGGTGATTTCAGCAATCAGCGTAGGTACCTAGTCCTGGTAAAAGTATGTTGTGTTCTTGGTTTGCCACTAAAGTGTATTTAAAATTTGCAGACAGGCAGTATTCCATACTGGGCGGAAACAAGCTCAGCCACACCCTAATTTAGTCATTATTCCCTTTAGGAGTTAACGCATTTAGTAGCTATTCCGGCGACTCGTTTTTACATGACAGGGGCATCCAAGTTGGGCCAAGAGTTGAACTGGAAAACCTGGAATTATACATACTGTGTTTTTATTTTACCCTTGAAATCCCACAAGTGTGGAACTATATAAAGTTCAGTGGACATCATCATTTTCCAACCCTAATTAAGTACTAACTTCTCCAGGGTGTCTACCACATTCAAAATACAAAATTCCATAACTTTTCCAGGATATCCAGTACTACTGTTTTAAACAAACGTCCAAGTCTTAATCAGTGGAATCTCAAGGCAGGGTGTCCACTGTCATGGAATTCCTGGATTTCCTGGAATAGTCATGGAATTTGAATTTGTTCATGGAAATCCTGGAAAGGTCATTTAAATATGAAAATGGTCATGGAAAATAATGGAAATATGATGTATATAATTGTAAAAACTTCAATGTGTTCACTATATCTGCACTAAATTACAATACAGTACAGTAAAACCTGTCTATAAGGTGGAAACCATTTGTCTATAGTTAAAAATTTGACTTTTTCCACCATTTGCAAAGGATTTAAAACGCTCTCTGTTGGAAAACCTGCCTGTGATGGAAAGCTTTTCTGGTCCCTTGAGATTCCACTGATTAAGACTTGGAATTTCATATAAAATAGTCATGGAATTTCGCATTTTAGATGTGGTAGACACCCTGCAAGGGAGCAGAAAAACTTTCCATCACAGACAGGTTTTACAATGTAGAGCGTTTTAAATCAATTACAAATGGTGCACAAAGTCAAATTTTCAACTATAGACAAATGGTTTCCACCTTAGACAGGTTTAACTGTACTGTAATTCAGTGCAGATATAGTAAACACATTGAAAGTTTTTAAATATCAATCATTTTTCAATTGTTTTCCATGACCAACTTCAAATTTCAATGATTTTTCCAGGATTTCCATGATCATTTTCAAATTCCATGACTTTTCCAGGAAATCCATGACAGTAGACACCCTGTTCTCTCATTGGCGCATTGGGCTTCAAATGGTTCCTCATCTGCAAAAATTAAATCATATGGATTTAAAAATGTGGCTGTTTTTACGAATTCGCAGAAAACGTCAAATGTCTCAAGTGGTTAAATCTTCGCAACTGTCCGCACATCGATGACTGGTGTTTGGACGTGTTATCTCTAGTCTGCCAACAACATTTGGAGCATCTGGACCTGAGTTCTTGCCGTAGTATTACAGACCGCGGTATCCCGGCCCTTCACCGACTGCGGTAACATTTCTAATCCATCTATTCTTCATATTACCATTTCCCTGAAATCGTTTTGCTCTGCTTTTCAGGAACTTGAAAACCCTGGTCGTGGAAGATCTCGGTCAACTGGAACATAAAGAGTTGTTAGCGATACTTCTCGAAGAGTCCCTGCCATCGTGCAAAATTCAGGGAATTAGTTTCACTGACCCGTAAAACAGCGTTCATATTGTTTATTTGTATATACGAGTATAGAGCATTGTTAATTAATTAAGTCACTTCGTACAGAAATCCCACTTAGCAGATGGACCGAAATGTAATATTTTTCAAACACGATGATTAAATCTTCTTTCTTCATTTCTCGTCATATTTTTCTTTACACAAGGTCAACATTATCCGTATATATCCTTCATTCCCGTCACATATACGTAAAAGTACGAACTAAAAGGTCGGGGAAAGTATAAAACGTTACAAAGGTAAAACACCCAATATAAATTTGTACAGACCACTTCATCAATCATAATGGCGGCTTAAATCGATATATACGGCTTCGGTGGCGAGATGCAGCGGTGGCAACAAATGACGAGATTGTCTTTGGTCGGGTGTAGATTGGCAATTGGTTATATAAGATCACAACAGAACAATGGAGAGAAAAGCCTCGAATTTCGTAAGAAACTCTCCAAAACAAGGGATGGGGGGAATTAAAATGAGCAATGATCCGATTGGACACCGAGTTGGCGTGATGAAATTATTGGTATCGCGCAATCAAGACTAGACCTACCATCCATTGTTAAAACAGCAAAGTAGAATGGCTAGTATAGAAGCTTCCTGCATTTGAAAAGCTCGAGATCCATTTTCCACATTGTTTTCCGTTAACTCCCAACACCTACTACGTGGAACCGCGAGACAGGTTTCCATAAAATTGCAGGGTGTCTACTGAACTGAAAAATCTGGAATTTTGATATTAACCTTTGAAATCCAGGAAAAGTACCGGAAATTTATAATTTAGTTAGACATTTTGAATTTTCCTTTTAATAACTGGTAATTACAGTCAAACCTCGTTAATTAGACACCTGGATAATTCGTCACAGTTTAAAATAGTTACCATAGACTTGCATGTTAAAAACTCCGCTGAAATGGTCACTCCGAAAAATTAGTCCTCAATTTTCATCCTGCCAGCGACGAATTAACAAGGTCTGACTGATTCACTCAAATGATTAATTTCTGTCATGGAAATAAGGAGGAGTACATTTTGAAATTACAGTGCAGTTGACACCATGTAATGGCAAAACATTTGCAGTGATTTAGAAAATATAAAACCCCAACATTTTGCTGCGACATAACTGCATGCAACAGCATGTAAATCATATGCAATGTTATTACGGGGTGTCTACTAAACTTTCATTTCAAAATATTAGTATATTTCCAGTATTTCTAAGGATATTTATAACTTTTTTCCAGGATAAAAAATACATAAAGTGAAGGATAATTACATCACAAACCATATTAATCCCTTAATAACTGATGAATTAGTGGAGTGAACAATGGAATTTCAAAAGTCTCATGCTTAATTAGTATTTTGTTCCAAGCAAATTAGATGAGGAACACAGAAATCAATAGAAATAAATTATGTGGTGTCAAAAATGATACATTTTCCAGGATTAAGAAAAAAAAACCAAGTATATTTCCAGGATTTCAAATACAATAACAAATTTCAGAATTTCAAGGATTTCCAGTATAAGTAGACACCCTGTAATATTCCCAGGTTAAAAAACGGCAATTATTAATATTTAATACACTGATTATTTATAACAAATTGATTCAAAAAAATAATGGAATAAAGTCGTTGAACCCTGCGTTTCAAAGGATCAGTTATCGAAATGACATCTGCGCTATAAAATAATTCACTTATTGGTTTAATATGTGAAATTCACACGTAAATTAGACTTCGGGAGATAACAGAAAACACAAATGTGGGATTAGGTTACGATAAAAAGACCCGGCATAAAATGAATTAATTATCGTGAATCGAGAAGCGCAGAATCGTCCCTTGAAAATACGCGGTTTCCTTATTATGTATACGGCGTACGTACCAATGTAATTTTGTTAAAATTTTGGTATGGAATATTCAATAATTGCCTTTTAAAAATGCGAAAATCTTTGCGGTGTGTTGCGTACGTGTCATTACGTTCGGTGTTCGGTCACGCTCAATGCCGTATGTATTTGATATGACTTTACGACCGACCGAATAAGTGTGTTTATATCTCTATTCTTTTTTGGGGGGTGGGTGATGATCGTATATGTATAAAAAACAGTAACTAAAAAGTTTTTAGAATCACAACTGAATTTGGAAAGCGGAACCCATCAGTCGCTTTCCGGTTCCACGACGGGGACATCGAGCGCCGTGTGTATGGTCACTTGGACATTACGGTTGAGGCTTAGGGCCGGGTAGAAAACTCCTTGCAGACCCAGGAAGGCCGAAGGCCCTTGAGGTTCCTGGTTCACGTAGAAGCTGAGTTGTCTTCGGTCCAGGTCCAGGAGCACTCCGACCACCGAACCCACTTGGATTCCTCCTTCGGTGCGGCTTTCGTGACAGTCGCCGTGCAGGAACCAACTACGTTGCTTGTCGATGTACATGCTCCAGCCCTTGTCATCTTTCCCTGCAGCAGACAATGATAACGCCGTGTTATTTCAGTTTATTTCAAGTGCAACACCACTCCAAAATACACTATCTTGGCGAACGCGCAAGTGCACGCTGCTTGCGTAAACTTACGTAAAAATAACCCAACACAGTTGGACACAACAATTCCAGCACCATGGCTATGTTTAAAGATTTTAAAAGCTATTTTTTACTGGCTTACATCGTGACTAAGTTCCCGGAAAGTCACAAGAAACAATGGGAAAGAGCCAACAACTTTTACGCACCGAATAAATTTCTAACTTCACCGCGCTGCCCCTTCACAAGTTTATAACGATCTTATTTCATGCCTTATTTCATGCCTTGCTTGAATCTTTCACTGTTTATTCATTTAATATCAAGGAATCTAGTAGTATCATTCATTTTTATATCAAAAATTTAGCTACAGCGATGTTAAATCGCAAAGTTTTGGCCGCCGCAACGGAATTTTGACCACAAAATGACGTCACGCAGCGTTCTATTGGCGTTCGATTGGCGTTTCATTGGTCGCCGCTCTCCCTCATACGTCACAAACGCGGCCCGACGCTCGGGGAAGAGAGGCCAAAACGGCCTCTCTTGACCTATTTCGGCGATTTATTTTTAATCAACCGGGTAAGTATCAAAATCGAGATTATTTTTATGAAGAAGACTAGTGAGTATACTTACTAATAACAAATTTTCATGTAAGTCTGTGAAATCGTGATTATAGTTTTCTGTTCTCCTTTAAATACAAAATTATAGCCAGATAACATTGCCTTACACACTTCAATTTAAATTTTAAAGTGCTCATTGTACCTAACTTCAATTTATTAACATTTCTCTAAACTACAAAAAATGCAACTAAAACGTATAACATACACAATTAACATAATTTTTTTCTTAGCTCAAACCGTGGCTCAAATATAACTGAAATATAATATACACCCTGATCTACTTATTATATACTGTGTATTTATTCAATTTTTAAATCTATTCCTATAACACTGGAATGTATGCACAGGGGCCGTTCACAAATTACGTCATCACAAAAATGGGAAAGACTTATTGATACCAAAATCACCTGTCATCACCAATTTTTCATTAAATTGCAAACAAGTATTTAATTTCCAAAAAGTGTACATAGATTAATTATACATATATAAAACGTATATACTGATAAAACTTGTTTTAAATGATCAGTTCTTGCACAAAATAAACAGTATAAATTGTAACAGGTAATTAAAATATACGACACAAACTGGTGATGATGACGTCACATAAACCAAAAAGTGACTGATGGACTACGTCATCAATTCGGAAATATCTGACTGACAAACGTGATGACGTAATATGTGAACGGCCCCACAATGCAGGTATTGTGAAAAGTAACCTTGTTCTAACATTAAAAATTCGTCTAGTTCCTAAAGTGACCACTAGATGGTGTCACTGTATCTTACACCGTGAAATATTTATCGACATTTTCCCCTGCATACAAAATGGAAATAAAAGCATAAAATAGGTTTATGTTATTTTCATATACAGTGTACTGCATCACATGCTAATATGTGTTGAGTTGTTTTCGCATTCGGCTCACCAGGTGTCACTGCCGAGCTTTTCGCACAGAGCTTGCACACACCCTTTTGTTGTTTTGCCATGAAAATGAACTGCAAACTATATGTAGTTGCATCGAAAAAGCCCCCAACACGATCATATTGTGTCATGTTCACACAAATTTACTGCCACCAAGGACAGGCAGAATGAATGAATGAATAGCAATGTAGCATACGAAACATGTTGCTTGCTTTCAACGGTTTTTATCATCACACGCGACATAGTACTTCATATTTATTTACATCGATCCGAATTCTTTGTCATATTTTTACACTGTCATCCTTGGTCATCCCATCAAAAAATTCATTCATGTGTATGTATATGTACATCACCAATATACATATTGCATGGACAGGTTCCCATGTTATTATAAACTCGGAGATTTTATCATATATGGGGGAAGAAAATGTTTACGGCATGAAGTTCCCCGCCCTCGTGTAAATGCCACAAATTACACATTGGATTTGCTTTGATTGTTCTGAGAAAAAAGAAATAAATGTATTGTGCTGTCGACACAACTGATTTAATATCCAATGAAATGTAGTGTAGTAGATACAACTGATTTAATAACCAACATACAGCAAGGTGCAGTTTAGGTACAACATGTAGGTGTAGAGCAAACACAAGGGCTCAAATGTGTTTTCTTTTGAGACAAGCGCCTTTATACAGGGTGGTCCTAAAGTGTTGCCTGTTGAGGAATTACTTAAAATGGGTAGCAGATACCTGGTATATGCCTATATATAAAAACTATCAGAAGAGGTGGGCCGACCGCTGAGGCATGTCGGGAATGACCTTGAGTGTCACTTCCAAGGCCAATTGAATTCTACCTCTGAAACCGTGCATTTTAGAACCGTAGTTTCAGTTGGAAAGCTGTACAGCATCACCTGATTAGTCAGGAAAGCGCTTTAGATACCTGTTTTTGCTAAGCACACGCGTACGGTGTGACACTGTTTCAGTGATGTGTGCATTGCTGGGCCGCCATCGAATTGTTTCATACTTACAATGATAATCTTGCAACTGCAATTATTGCACCTTGGAATTACAATGATCAGTGACATTTTTTATCGTAATTGAAACTTGTTGTAGTCTGGCTTGTGGCCCTCTGCAGGCTGACCTGCAATGCACACATCGCTGAAACTGTGTAGCTC
>JAQIWR010001782.1:0-12708 GCA_034695945.1 Glomeris hexasticha
GGTCCTGTGACGTCACAAAGTATTCATTCCAGATGTAAAGCAACCCCACCGAACCAGCCAATCACGAATTTTTGCCAGCTACCCTTGCAAGATAGTATACACCGTGATTTTGACATTTAGAAAGCCTGTATAATTTATTTGGTTGCATTTCGTCGTTTCTTTCACTGTGCATTTTCCAGTTTGAGAGAGAGAAAAAATGCCGAATACTAATGGGTCGAAATCGAAAAGGTGGTAAAAGTCAAAATTTGGGACGATTAATGACTTTGTTTTTTATGAAAAGTACGCCCCAGGCGACGGCTGGAGTGCTGAAGATGTCTACACCTACTTTCTGTTGTTCGTTATCTTTTCTGCGAGAAGGTGCACTTTTGTGGAACATTTTTTGGTTTTCGGTGTTTTTGCGGGAACCGGTTTTCGCAATCGTATAAAGCTTTTTCCAGCTATTTGGGGATGTTGCAGAACTTGCTGCAGTCCGGCAACATGGGTCAAGGCCAAAGAGGGTCACAATTGGACCCACAATTGCCAACCAACCCTTGGTCTTAAAAATCCTACGTCTGCAAAAGCTGTGCATGCATCGATAATCTATTTCGACAAACTATTTCTGCTACAGGATTTACCCGATTTACTGACCCCAAGCTGTGCTTTACATTTTCCCCTGTGAAACCTTGTCACCATGGGACATTTTCGTCGCTTGGTACTTACTCCAACAGGGGAGTTTTCTCTAATTATGTACTAATGTTACTATTGTACAAGTGCATTGGAACCGAAGTTCTTATTAGCCATCTTTTCACATATCTCATATTTATATAAGTTGCCATTTACCACACTACTTTGTGACGAGAAAGTGTGTGTGAAATGACGACTTGTTGTGTATCGAACAGACTTGTACATAAGGTGATTTTGTTTACCACCAATTTGAAAGTGTAAAAAAAAATAGGAATGTAAAGTTTGAGTATTTTATCGTGCACTTGTTCACACCCCATCATTTTTGACGGGTATATATATATTTCCCTTTTTTTATAGTACTATATGTGGATTCCAGAAGTTGTTTGTAACTATAGTCCGTGTTATTTTCATCTCAACGTAATAAGAACTATGAAGACATGAAAACCGGGCACTGCATTTATGACATGGGGGGAAAATGTATAAAGCTTTGTTCACAGATTGTAGAACAACATTCTATAGATAGGCCTAAATGATACTAATTAGGCCATAAAACATGTAATACAATATAATTTATGGAAGTTCTGTGTACGCTTGATCTCTACACTAATTACATCCGAGAATGATGTGTTCATTAATGAACCTGGGAATTCCCAGGTTGCATAATTGAATCATCACCTGGCGGCCATTGCATCAGTCAGCAGCCGGGCGTTTATGTACAAAAGTTGAATGTTATTGGTGTAGTAGATGGAAATGGTGCATGACGCAGTGTAGTTTTATTTCAATGGTATGCTAACAGTTGGCTGATGGTTTGCTATAAGCGTGTTTCGATGATCTGCATAAACATGAGTTACACGGAACGTCTTTGCTAGTGTTATCTGTAATAACGACTGCCAACTCTATTTATGGTTATGCCTGAGGCAGATGTAGTGGAGGGACTGCATTCCTTGCGTGAGAGACAAGACACGAGGGACAAGCAGGGGTCGGGTGAAAAGAGAAAAGCGAAAAACAGGTACAAGGCGAAAGAATGGGGAGGGGTTGGGGGGACGAAGGTGGGTTGCAAGAGCCCTGAGCGACGGCTTCTTTTATGCCAAACTCGCTCGCATAGACGATGTCTTCATTCGTCATCCACCAGCAACCAACAACAGGCATTCAACAATCTCGGCCCAATAAATACAGACATTCCTTTAATACATACTACAAGTGCATTAAAATCGTTCGTTGCAGGTGGAGGTGGAGGTTGGCTGGCCGCGCTCCTTATAAATGGAGGTGGAGGGTGGGCCATCAAGCAGGCTGCTACCTGTCCTAGTGGGCGTCTTCTGCTGCTGCTTCTGCTGCTGGTGTCCGACAACGGTGTTGGCCGGGACGTGGCAAGAGCCAGACAGGCTGGTCATAGTTGGCCTGGAAGTGAAGTTACCATGTTTTCCGGAACGTGTCAAGCCAACTGCCCCGCTCATCAATGTCCACTGGCAAAAGCAGGTCTGTTTGACGAGTATACTGTACGTGTGAAGAGAGTGAGTCAATATTTGAGAAACAAACTTCAGCAAGTGATGAACTAACGAGGGAACCACTCCAGGCGCAAACAATCATCGGCAATTGATGTTGTGTGATGAGGGTCGGTAGAGTACATCCTTATTGGCTGTAGTGGCACCAAAGATCTTCACATGTTTTATATGCGTTGAAGTGTATTGTGGACATTTTAGGATTTATAAAAAAAAATATTATACATGCACTTCGCACACAATCGGATTCATATCACTCAGGGAAACGTATAATATCTAGAAAATTTAGGTAATTTAGATTTTACCTAAACATTAATTACAACTCATGGAGTTTGTCATTTTTTGCCAAAACTTCGGATATTGATATAAATACTGTATATAACTACAGTGAATGGATAAGTTAGAAATTATAAAAAAAAAATGATGATTGCAATAAAAACTATAGCTTTCAATTTGCCAATTTACACATTCTTTACCTGCCTAGATTAGATTATGCTCTGAAAAGTTTGCCTCTTAAGTTTTTTTGAAATCTGAGGGAATATTATCACAATTTGATATAAACTGGGTTATGTAATGTGGAATTTTCGTATAACTGTAACAAGAGGGTAATCTATTTAACTACACTCTGCCCATGTAATAAAACGTCATACTAAAGAAACGTCATTGGAGACTAAATTAGTGAATATATAGTTGCCAAATGCTTAATAAAAGTTTGCTTGATTTAAAGCACAACTTTTGAGTAGTTTTCTCTATAAAAAAATGAAGCTCATGTTTGAGCCAACGTTGGTGCGTTGATGCCCTTATAAAGGTAGAATTTGGCACCTCGGGCTGAACTGCCACAATAATTAGGACCCCTTATACGGATAACATCAATAATCGTTGTTTTTTTTTGGTTCTGTCAGGAATCTCTGACAACAGTTCTGCTCTGGCAAGAAGGACAGACACCACGTGATGGTCCAGGATTCGAGGGCCGTCTCACTCTCTATCCAAGAGCAACATTGTCCATTACAGACCTTCGGCGTACAGACAGCGGTCGGTACGAGTGCAGCGCTTGGGATGCTCATGGTCATCCTCATCCCAATACAACGTTGGTGAACTTGATCGTTTCTGGTAAATAAATTAAATTTAAACGTAGATATCTTAACACGGTTTCTTTGACTTTGTAATTTATTAGTTAATGTTTCTTACAGATGAGATCCCAAGGTTCATCCAAGAGCCAGAATCGGCAATTGTAGTTCCTGGAAAATATGCGGAGTTGAACTGCGTGACTCTTCCACCTGCAAAAGAGATTCGATGGTTTCATGATGAGAGGCAAATTTCTCATTCAGACAGTCTTCTGGGCTTTCAAGTGTCCAAAGGCTTCCAGCAACAAGGGATGTACCGATGTTTGGCCTCATGGGCTGGTGGTGCGGTGCTTGCATCTTCTTGGGCCAATATCACCATATCAGGTTGGTGTTTTGATGTTTGGAAATATCTAAATATACTAAGTAATTGAAAACATGCACCGTATCACATGTCTGTTGACATATTGCCAAATAAATTATAGCTTCTGGTAAATCACGTGACTGAAGGTTATTTTTACAATTGCATGCTGTGTTTGTATTTGTCGGGAAAATCTGGAATTTCAGAGCAATTTTAGGGATTTGGAGATATATGAAAAGCCACTGGGTATCTTGTTTTTCAGGTTTAAATTCATTCAGTGTGCGAGAGGATGTGGAAATGACTGTCACAATCGGTGGCACAACTGTGATCAGTGGTATGCTGCCATCTGGAGTACCTGAACCTATTCCTTCAGTGGAACACAATGGCAGACTTTTGACGCATGGTTATGGCGGACGATACATGTTGCTACAATCTGGCAACCTCTACTTGTTTAATGTTCAACCGGAGGATGCTGGTTATTATCGTTTCTCCTCTTCTAATCCTCTGTCTGGTGTTCATGTTGTTTCTACATATCAAGTGTTACTCAAAGTTATTGGTAAGTTATGAGCATTTTTTAAAAATAAAAATGTTGATTTGCTGAAAATCTCATGTGACAAAATCTCATTGTTTGTTAAAGACTCTTCGGAGCCCAAGTCTCCAAGGCTGATCGTGGCCCCGAAAGAGTCCATTGTGGTTGTTATGGGCTCCAATGTGACATTGGAGTGTGCTGCTGATGGTGTTCCAACTCCAAAGTTATCTTGGACCAAGAATAATGAGGATCTGCCTCAGGGACGTTATTCCATGCATCATGGTTTGTTTTGAGTCGCTTCAATTGACATAACAGTACTGCAGAACTTTGTATGCATTTGAATTTCATTGTGATTATTTGATCTAGGAATCTTGGTGCTAAGCCGTTCTTTTCCCACCGATGCTGGGACTTATATTTGCACAGCTGATAATGGGAATGGTCACCCCGTATCGGCAACTACGGTGTTAAAAGTTATAGGTAATTTCTTGCACCAGTATGCAAATCTGTTTCTAATTTGTGTATTTGAGATTGAAAACTTACTTTGCATTTAGAGCGACCGCGTTTTGGGTCTTGGGTCTCTACGTACGAAGTAAGCTCGAAGGAAAGTGTGATCTTGGACTGCCCCAGTGCATCTACCACCACTGCCAATGCCACGTGGATGCACCAAGGTGTCGAGATTTTAGGTCAGGATGAAAACGTTACTGTCACAGGTAAAAATTCAACTGCTATTTGCTGATGCGCAGTTCAGGTGGTAATTGGTGTGATATTTTTTAGATAATCATCTTATCATTCACTATGCTGGTCAACATCATGCGGGTCTCTATCAATGCTTTTTGACAAATTCTGCTGGTACTGCACATGCAACGGCCCGGCTCAGGGTTATTCCTTATGCCCCTTCTTCATCCAATGTTACTCTGACAACAAATGGATGGGGAAATTGGTCTTTGACGGAAGACGAAGAGCGCAGAGAACGCAAACGTCTGAATAGAAAGGGTAAAAAGAAGAAAATGCGAGGAGATTCTTCTCACGAAGGCAGTAAGTTTAATTCTTTTGTTATTCAAATATATGTTACGACTCACATGGGAAATCAAATATTCGTGTGCAGTTTTAATTCAAATGTGATATAAATGCTCATTTCAGGAAATACATTTGATTTTTAATAGAATGAATTAATTGTGCACAAATAATCTTCGGTTTGTGCAGCACAATTGTATTGAACATCAAAATTTGAAACAGGAGAGGCAGGAATTTTTCATTATTGTTCCTTCTTGGGCGAGCAATAATACGTTGAACATTTGAGAAAGAGAATTTAAAAGCCTCTTGTTTTACATCAGTCCATTTTTCGTATGAATTTATTTTGTATAAAGTGTGGCATTAAACAGCATTTGATGTAATATTTATTAACATATTGGCATTCTGGTGTCACGTATCTTGTCCTCTGCAAATAGGCTTTATATGACAGCTGTCAATCATTGTTTGTAGACCTTACATGCAATGTTTGCTCAAGCAATGCACATATCTAAATATCATAATAAATAAATACATTTAGCATCAGCATAACATTGTTCTCTAATTACATCGCACACAGTTGTCACTCGCATGCAAACCACAAACGTCAACATTTGCAAACTTGCAACTTACTGTCATTAATAACAAGATGTGTAGACACACTTCCTCACTTTTTAGTTAGCATCCATCTGTGTCTTTTGCCTTGGATACTGAAACCCACTTTGTTTGTTTATGTCTTCTGCAAAAATTTAAAAAGTCTACATCTGTGCTTGATCTTTTTCAGATCTGATGGTACCGCCAACAAGACCGGAAGTTACGAAGCTGTCCGATCACTCTGTGATGGTACGCTGGAGTGTTCCCCCAAACACTGGCCTCGCCATAAAATTCTTCAAAGTTCAGTACAAGGATGTTGCACGAAGCAGTTCACGTTGGATGACAATTGATGATGATATTGCGCCGCATATACTCTCGTATGAAGTGTCGGATCTTCGAACTGGTATATTGCAGTGATTGCGTGTGTGATGCGCATGTTTAGCATGCAATCAAATGTGCCAATAATTACTTGTTTCAGGTCATACGTACCGGTTCCGGATATCTGCTGTCTACTCAAACAATGACAACAAACAAGGGCCAAACTCGGCAAAGTTTGCACTCCAAAAAGCAACATCATCAGGGAAAAAAATACTGGCTAGTCCAATGATAAGTCATGCTGAGGCAATCAGTCCATCTGCAATCAACATTAGTTGGCATGTGAGTCAATTTATATGTTATTTATTGTACATTTTGTATAGTACCCTAATAATTTGTAGATTTTTAACTGTTCTGTATTTTTTCATTTTTCCCCATTAGGTTATGTTTATTCTGAAATTTATGGTTTATTTTATTTATTTAATTCTACAAACACTTGAAAAATGGAAATGATATTAATCTTGTATCAAATTTGTTGTTTATATTCAGTATGTGGACATGGATTCATTGCCGATCAAGGGATTTTTTGTTCATTACCGAGCTACTACAACAGCCGGAGACTTCACTAAAGTTTCTGTCAACGATCCATTTTCAAGAGATCACATAATTTCTTACCTGCTGCCTGACACGTTTTACGAGATCAAGATGCAGAGTTTTAACGAGGCTGGTGCCAGTAGTTTCAGCAACACCTACAAAGAGAAGACAAAATGTGAGCATTTAAAAAACAATTGTCTAATAATAATTATTGAGTAGTTATTGATTTAAAACAATGTTGTTGCCTTCAGCTTCCAAAAATACAGATGGCTCTGAAGATGGCATTGAAGCGGAGGTGGAATATCCGACAGTGTCCGACACTCAGACAAGTAGTCAACTGCTTTATGTGATCCTCGGCACTGTCTTTGGCATCTTGGTTATATCTCTGGTAGCTTTCGTGGTGTACTGTAACCGGAAACAAAGGAGGAATCGAAGAGAAGCTGTTGGTAAGCGTGTGAACAAATCAATACAGTTGGCCTTAAGCGTGTTTCTTATCTGGCGTGTTTCTTATCTGTTCATTTTATACTTTATGTTCATGTTGGTGGTGTCCGTAATTATGTTGATTACACTAAGAGATAACTTTGGGTTATAGTTCATAGATCACAAATTACATGACATGTAGTTATAAGTTATTCAAAGTTTTAAAGGGTTTATTATGTGACAGCTGCTGCAGATGGAACCACATACTCAGAAGTAAACTCTGTACGATATGAAGCAGCAAAAGGAACACCGGTCATTGGGAATGGTCAGAAACATAGATTGGCTAATGGTTCTACTATTGGAACGCAGCCAATGTTACTGCTCAGTGATTTTTCAAATGGGTCATCTGATGCACATCGTGTGCCGGTATGTGAATAAGAGTTTATTTTATATTTATTAATTATATACCAATGTTAAACTTAATTCTGTGTATGTGTAGGTGCGCGCTGAAGTGGAGGAAACGCAGAATGAAAATACTAATACTGAAAGGGAGTTGCATGAAGGTGCAGTAGAATATGTAGCATTATTAATTGTTCTAACAACTGTAAAGAACCATTGCCAATTTTGCTTGTTTACGCAGAAACAAATGACACTGAAAAATTGCCGGACGTTGAAGCAGAGGTACAAAAGCCTCTTCTGCAAGGGCAGGCTTCTTGCCAGAAAGAGAATGAGGCCAGCGACTCTGATGAAGATCTCCATGACAGTTAGATTACTGGCAATGATCGCAAAACCACAAATAACCCTCATCAAGACTCTGCCTCAGAGTCCTGCTGGAAATTAGTGCCAAGCATTAACATTTGCTTGCCAGTTCAATTACACTTTTTAGAATATCTTTCTATTTTTATTTATTACTTTATATTTTTATATGGGAGGACGGATGCTGTTGCATGTTGTTCCAATCAGTGATGCATCGATTGTCTCATTCTATGAAAACAGCAGAACCTTGTTGCCATCGATTATATACAAATTGCGTTTGTTTGGCTGCTGGTGCAGCTTTGTAAAATACTCGATTTTTTACAAGTTTTACAGTACATATGTTATAAAAACATCGGATTGAATTTGATATTTTTGTGTAAGATCTTTGAACTTTTTTCGCAATGAAATTACCTCGAATGTTTGTTACATTATACATGTTTATTTCTTTACTTTGTAAGACTATTTTAGAAATTTCAGGCCAGGCTGGATTTTATTTTGCAAGCGGACAATTTTTAAATTTCTGGCAAAAGTTGTAGTCTTTATAAGAAAATTCCAGCTTTTTAGGAAAGCCATTTTGTTAATTTAATGAGCATTGAACTTAATTGTTCTTCTTTAACAAAACAGTGACTATTTAGAAATAATGATTGATCGCACTGTTTATTAGATGTTTTATTTGTACAGTGTTTGCAGATTAGAGATTTTAATACGAAATGGCAATACAAAAAGATGATGAAATGGTAGAACAAAGCCTTTGGCTGTTTCATGCTACGTATGTTTTTAAGCGTGTATTGGAAAGGGAATGCAGTTGACAAGTCACACTTTGTAATTATCAGATCTGTTTGCTGGAAGAACATCTTCCTTTTCTCGGTTCCCATTTCCATCTTCATCCTCAAGTTTTACTTTTTCCGTCGCTTGGAAAACTTGATCATTGGCCATTTGTGCATCTGTCGTAGAAGATGATGGGGCATTGGCAACTTTTGCTCCATTAGAACTTCTGGCAATATAAAATGAAAATTCCAATTAAGAAATTCTTCAGACCAATAGGCTTCAATTATGATTTAATTTCCATGTGAAGTTGTGACAGTGGTTCAGATAACATTAGTTTAGGACTCACTTGGTGGCAGCCCTTGTAAAGCGGTGCTCTATAAAACCGAAATGTCATAATCAGTGATGTACTATTAACTAATTACAATGAAAAATTATCGATCTATATTTACCAGCTCGTTTGCGAATGCAAAAGCTGAGCAGAAGAACAAATTGGATGAATGCAACCAATGCCCCAGAAGCTAAAGCCAAAAGAACTGCTGGCGAAGGTAGGGTACATTCACCTTCAGTACAAAATAACAATCTTGTAAATGTGTTAATATAAAGCTATGATTTGTAATTATATTACATACAGGAAGATGGATCGATGCACTGGTAGATGGCCATTGCTGCGGCAGCCATAACCATCACGTCCAGAATCATGAGCAATGTGGATATGAAAGCCGCAGAAATATGTAAGCCCCATCCTGAAAATAAATGCATTGGTTGTATGTGCAACTATACGTGTAACCTGATGGAGATGAAAACTTATGGAATGCAATGAAACCTTTTCCTCTATCACTGTCAGGAGCTGAGTGTGCGTGCACGGCGGCCATCTTGCGACCTCTGGTGAAGTAAAGCTCCTGCAGGAATCCACGCGCTGTCGTCTTAGTGGCTGCAAGCAACAAGAATATACTTGTAGGTTAGTAAACAGCTAAAATATTTTAATAGCACGTAATAACTGTAATAACAGTGTTAGAATTTCAATTTGTATTGCAATTTCGATTGGCCATCTATAGGAATCTTATATGGAGATATTGTTTATATCACATAAAAGTGAAGTAAGTTGTTCTTAATCAATAAAAACATGGCTGGAATTTGGGGCTTATTACATAAAAGGGAGTTGTCAAGTGCAATATTGATTGACAGTGCTTGTGCCTATACTAATTGGCAACTCTGAATTGTTAAATCATTATAATGGAAAAGTTTGAAGGGGAAACATGTTTTGAAGTTTTTGAATGCCATGCTATGCCCGAACTATTTGTTGTGTTGAAGTTGCCGTTTGACATTATTACCAGGATCCTTTCTGCATCTGACGTGTATTAGGAGTGCACACTCAGCAGTGAAGAAGATTCCTCCAAAGGCAGCCATGGCGACGGCAATACCGAAAGCTGCTGGGTCTCTGCGGCACGAGGTCATGGATGTCACTGTGAGTATATATAGTACATAACAAACAGCAATGGGTAAATGAGACAAGAGGTGTCTGGCCAGCGGATCTGGAGCGTGGCCATCTCTTTGATAACACGTTTCACCATGGTGGTTGCCGGCAGCACGGATTTGGAAATTAATTCGCCATGCTCACCGTATTTTATTCCCTTTTCATTTGCCTGCATGTGCTCACCGATCGATGTTCTGACTATTCATTTAACGTGGTGCTTGTCAATTTATCAATCGATAATCTCTCGCTAAGTAAGCTTTTTCTTGGAGCAACTCATTGTTGTGCGGCTGTGGAGAAAGCGATGAACTCGGAGTTTGAACTAGTATACAGAGGTATTAATGTCGGTAACCCTATATTTGAAGATGGAGTCGAGAGATGCGTGCTGTTTTGCAATGCAAATAATGTTTGTTGGATTGACATGCCGATCAATATTGTAGGCATAGTCGAAGAGCAATAAATGCCAGCTGGAAGAAGTATGAATTTCGAGAATTGCTGCGAAAGAATATGAGGCTTGATAATTAAAAAATGAATAACTGCCATCTTCATGGTCTTATTGTTCAGATATGCGTGAGCTGTTCATAAAAACTTATCTGAAGATTTTAATCAGACAACTTTTAATATTTAAGTTCTATAACCGCGTAACTTTAAAAACTTTCTGCTATTGGAAAAGTTTCGTTCAAAGTCGCTCCAGGAATTATAACAGAACACAACATCGCAAAATTCTTCATGGGACCATATTTTTTATGGTTGACCCTAAAGTTCCCTGCCTCAAAAAATGGTTTTGACAAGCTAGTTTATTGGGATTATTGCAGAAATTGCTATCATAAAACGTTGGCAAATTCATCTGAATTTTTGTGAAACAACTTTATTACAAGGTTGCACAAAAATACAAATATATATTATGGCAAACTATTATTTTGTATTTTGTTAGGCAAAGGAAAATACTTTTTGAGGGCCCAAATTTGTAATGTAATTTGTGGATCACCTTTGAGAAAGAAGAATGCAAACCCCAATCTGATGTTTTCAAATTGATTCTTTTTGCCAAGTGCTCAAAAATAATACCATAATACTATGTATTGCAATTTATTTTACTTCCTCATATATAAATAAGGCCCATTTGTTAGGGAATTAAACAAAAAATCGGTAGTATCAATGCACACATTACTTGCCGGATTGTAAGAAAAATACACAAATCATGATTTCGGTTATTTGCCATTACCCAAGCATTGTAATGTAAGGCAGCACTACTGTACAACTCGATGTACAGTCATTCTTCTGAGTCAGTGCAATTGGTATAATTTGATGTGACATGAATGTCGTCGTATATTTCACTGTACGAGCAGTTGTTGTGACAAGTTAGGGTCAAAGTCAGTAACATTAAGCTAAAATCACTGTTTTGCCAGAGTAAAAAAGGCTGTATAGCACAATTACTTTGTCCATCTTCCAAAGGCAGAAGGCTGTAAACATCTTCTGTATATACAGTCAACTCCACTTATATCGAACTTGTTTATAACGAAATTCGCTTATTACGCGAACTGTTTTGTGTGTCACTATGTTTTTCCTATATTTGAGTAATCATACAAAACTCCGGATAAAACGAAATCGAATATAACGACGGGGTAATTATGGGAAAGTTTGAGTGCTATATAATAACTATTTTTACTAATTTCCACAGTGATTATACAATGTATCAGTTACTGTAAATGTTTAGAAGTCGCCATTTTATAGAATGTCTAGTGTTTCTACATTATGCCGACTTCACACGCCATTTTGTAAATTTTCAAGTAACTCTTTAACCTCGCTTACTGCATCGGTGATTGCAGCCCCCCCCCCCCGGTCGGGGGCTGCAGTTTTTCTTAATTACCTAACTTGACTTGTTATCTCGCAAAAAAGGCATGGCTGTACCCCAACCCCCAACCTACCGCCTTCCTCCCGTAAGGCAGGGGGTAAAGGGGGGTGGGTTATGGGAAGGAGGGGAGAGGGGGAGGAAGGTTTTGTTGAAATGTTAAGTAATGCCTAATTTAAATTAATTTACATTGAATTTTAAATATTTTATTTTCACGTTTCTCTAAATCCTGGAAAATTTATCATTTTTAACACTTTACATAATTCCGTTTATTTTTTTCTGTGTTAACCTATTTTAATTGCTGCTTTCAACAAAATACTAAGCATGAGTCTTTTGAAATTCGCTAGTTCGTTCTACTTATTCATTGGTTTTCATTCCAGGGATTAATGTGGCTGGTTTGTTATGTAACTATTTTGTGTCCTGGAAAAAAGTTATAAATATCGATGAAACTCCTGGGAATATAATGGAATTATGAAATGAAAGTTTAGAAGACATCATGTACTCTATGTGCACCCTGTATATAGCCCATGTTAAATGAAAAAAAAATGGAAAAGTGCTATTAATTAATTTTAAGTGGAAATTAAAATCCAATGAAGACCTAGGATAATGACAATAAGAAAAGAAAATTGAATGTTAGTAATGATTTGCTGCCGCGTTTCGATTTATGTAAATAGTGTTTTAGAGGAACCATAGAGTGCTCTATGAGAGGAACCTTGGAGGAACGCATACGGGTATATACTTATTAGGGGAGACCGGGGCCAAATGCGACACGGGGTAAAACCGCCAAAAGGCGTGGCGAACGCAAACACAACGCAAAAAT
>JAQIWR010001783.1:0-12705 GCA_034695945.1 Glomeris hexasticha
TACTTTCATGCTAAGGGGAGGGGGCATCAACGCCACACAGCTGCATTTGCCGACATCTTGGACTGGGATAGACTATAACAATGTCGCCTTTGACCTTTACATTTGAGGCGGTAAAAGGGTCGACTGCAAGAATACGTCCCCTAGCGGTTATAAGTGGCAATTGCCTCTCCCTGTTTCCCGCCCTCGCCCCAGCCGGAAAGGGTACTTCATCTGTCTACATGTGTCTGCCTGTGGCATGTAATATAGTGGTATACTGTTCGATGGTATTGAAGGAAGGGTCTGACTGATTTTCATAAAGCAGCATGATTAAAAAGGTTCCTTTTTAGAGTTACTAATGAGCTAGTATGCTTTGAAGATTTAATAAGCAGAATAGAAGGGGCAAGCATGTTTGGTGATAATGATATGCGAGTTTCATAGTAATTATTTGCAGGAATGTGTAAAGATTACAAGCCAACAAGGCACAACCAACGCCTTTGACCGTTATTTTGTGAACATTGATCGTTATTATAGCATTACTGCAGCAAACTTGTAATTTAAACCGGTATGTGAGTTGCATTTCTCATTTCCAATTTTTTTTAGACAAGTTGATTTTTTGTGTGTGGAAGAAATGGAATAAGTTTGAAAAAGAATGAAAGGAAGAAAATAGCGGTTTATATTTTCCGCATTGTTTTCTCTGTTTTACTCGCGGGTTGAATGAAAATTTATATTCTTTTGCATGTCCTGATTTTGACGATCGAGGACGTGCATCTTCTTCAATAAATAAATGCATAAAAACAACACCCAAAATTCTGCTTATATAGTTTTATACAGTTTTTTATGGAAAACAATTTCTAAGCGTCAGAGCAATTGCTAGAATATAGATATAATCAAAATATAATCATTTATTACCCACATTCAGAAATCTCTTTCCCCACTGCTGCTACCTATAGCATTAGTTTTATAAAATCCTTTTTGACTCTTAACTTAGACTTTAAAACTTTTACATATTCATAAAATTATGAATGTCAAACTAAATCAATGTAATTGCATGTTAATCGCAAAGCAGCATCAGCTCTGGTTGATTGAATTACAAGATACATAGCTGTTTCTTAGAAATTTGTTATGGCTTAAATATAAGTAATAGATAATGATAATAATAATAGATAAAACAAAGAAGTTTGTATTTATGAATGGCCCATAACTGCATGGTTTTCAGTGCTGCAAACATTTCAAAGAACTCAAAAAAGCTTGATGTCAATGCATACATTGACATTTAGTTGTTGCTTGATGCTTTCATTGTCATGTGAAATGTTTATGCACAGTTGCATAAACCTATATTTATTTTGCATGTCATTGAAAGGCAGATTCACATTTGAATAACTTGTGAATGGTAATTAAAGGCTGATTGTTTATTTGAGTGTTGCCTTTATTATGCAGCCTACATGTTGAAGTTATCAACCATGCAAGCTATGCATTCAACAGAGTTGTATTTCAGTGGGTGTGGTTTGCAGACTATCATTATGTTAGTTTGGTGGTTTTGAATGCATGCAGTTATTATATGATTGACCATCCTCTTGAAAGTGAATCATACAATCTCCGTCCTAGAAACAAAAGTTGAGTGACGTTTTCTTGGCCATTGTAACCTTATGTCTCTCTCCCCCTCCTTTCTTTTTTTTTTAGACCTAGAAATTTATCTGGGAGTGGCCACTTAAGCCGTGCATATAGTGTCATATAATCTGCACACAACTCTTTTGACGCCTGAGTTAATTTAGCATGTATATGTACAAAGGAGCTCTAAATCTATGTATGTAGTATAACATGGTGCAGTTAATGACGTGACGATTTAAATTCAGCTATCTTTTATATCTGGTTCATTCCCAAGCCTACTTTCTTGCTTATTGTTTAATATGATATCCATGCAACCTTAATTATGCCATGTATCCTTTAAGATACTTTGCGAATTTAAATATAACATTTCGAAATTTGGGTTTTTAAAAGGAGTAGTCCAGTTCAATATACAGCACTATAATTAAATTGATAAACATGCATGCATGCATGCATAATGTTGATATGTGTAAAAACCCGATAATGTAAAAACAAACAATCTTTGCGGTTATAAACTGTGCATTAAATGCCAATTTGGAATTCTGAGCCTATCTATACAAGACGTATTAGGGGAGGTTATACAGGGTGGATTCCTTGAAGTCCGACCCCACTCATATTTTCAACAGGATTGGATTTAAAATTTCGGATTTTTTATATGTGTATATGGATCTCACGAAGAATCCGGTAAACCCAACTTTCGCTGGCCTTGACGAAGTTCTCCAAGGTCATTGAATGTCCATCTTGGCAAGGGTTTGCGTTAGGACCCTAGTGTAAATTACAAAGTTGAAGCGCACAGTGTATTTGGTATAAGTTCTAAGTTTTGTAATTTTCCAAACATTCTACTAACTATACTAGGTAAGCCCAGTGTGAGCCATGCAGGCAAACCCACAGACAGGGTTAGCCTGTTGTGAAAACATGTTCATTTTCTCTTGCTTATTGAAATTCTTGATAATTCATAATTCAGTTAGTTATACATTTTCTGCACAAATTATTTACATACATGTGCACATTCGAGTAAATACTGTACCTATCACCAATGTTGGTTTGTTTACAACTGAAAGTAAAGTAAATTCAAATGAAACAAAATGTATACAATGAATTGTGACACATTGTTATTACAGGAGAACTGTCAGGGTATTTTTCGTCGAGTATAACAGAATAGTCAGGCAGGTTGTGAATTTTTCGGGTGCAGGGATGTTGAGCAATTGCTATTCAAGAAATCGGTAAGTAACCGCATACGCCCTCCTATTGGTCTATACAGGTTACTTACCCGTCGCTCAAGCCACGCCCACTGCCGGGCACGTTCATAATCCGTCTGTTTGCGGTTCTCGATCGGAGAAGGAAAACGGCAATTTCATTGCAATACAAGTATAGTTAGACATCTGGACAACAGAATTGGTAATGCAACAATCACACTAGGTTAATTCACGTTTTGCACCTCAAACTGAATTTTAACTAATAAATGGGCGGAGCTACAAAACTGTGCTGAGATTGCTAATAACTTTTTTTTAACATTTTATAATTGAAATCTGACTTCACCAACATTTTTTTCACAATGTTTTCCATGATTGATTGGATCATTTAGGATATTTTTGGAAGGGGTTCACCCCTTCTTTTAACCAACACAGAATCAACAGTGTTTGATAATGTTGCATGTTCCGTCATTCATTGGCAGTCATGTGCAGGTTGTGCTCTTAGCACCACAATTTCCACTTATTGCCTCATGCAGCATTTCTGTAGGAATACCCTCAATACCTCTACGAATAAGATATTGCAGATCAAGTGAAGTGGCGACAAGTTTTTTCTCATTCATACACATTCAAATCGGATGTAAAGAAACTAATGTTTGTTATTTTTTCACACTTGTGAACAGTATAAATAATTTCCGCAGAAAATGTCGCAACTTGCATAAAACCTTGATTAACCAGCATTTTAATTAGCAGGAGGCAATGAACATGTATTCACAACACGCTAACCCTGTCTGTGGGTTTACCTGCGTGGCTTACACTGGGCTTACCTGTGCAACCAATAACTATTTCAAAAATTCATAGAACGTTTGGAAAATTACGAAACTTGGTACTTATACTATTTAAATACACTGCGCGCTTCAACTTTGTAAATTACACTAGGGTCCTAAAGCAATCCGTTGCAAAGATAGCTATTCAATGACCTTGAAGAACTTCGTCAAGGTCAGCGAAAGTTGGATTACCGGATTGTTTGTGAGATACATAAACACATAAAAAATCCACAATTTTAAATCCAATCCTGTTGAAAATAAAATGGGGGGGGGGGGGGGCCGGATCGGACTTCAATGTATGAAATGCTCATTCTCAAATATGTACACTAGACTCACTAATACGGCTATTCCTTGCACACAGCTAGGGGTGCTGGTTTAGTGAAAGCAAATAATTATAACAGAAGCTTGTCTGAAATCTCAAATTTATTAGGTGGTTCTGTAATGTGACGTGCTTTTGTTCTGAAGCCATAATTGAAGGTCACTGCCTGTATGTTTTTATAATAAACGTATAACTAAAAATACATAATTTTATATGCTTGGGAAGTGTCTCAAGGGAGGCGGATTAAATAGAAATAGCAATTGATCTACTGAGACCTTGGATTTTAGATTATTTGATGAGTGGCATGCATTGATATCCCTTATCAAAGTTCATGTTTAATACATTGTGGTTATAATTATGACAATTTCATAATCATAAGACACATGGTAGGGGGGGGGAGTACGAGTTGTTACAGATTTAGAAGTTGGAAAACGTGCAGGGATGATGTTAAAGTTTAAAATGTCGATTAGTACAAGGAGTAGTACTAAATTTATTTGCCGTTTAAAGTTTTTTTAAATTTCTGTTCGTTTTCATTGAGACAAAAAAATATGCTGTGGAAGCGAAATTTATTGTACAACAATGACATTTCAATTATGACTTGAAACATTGTATCCCAATCATACAGAGCATATGGATTTGAATTATATCTGTGATTTAAAAAAATCAATCCTTTATTTAATATTTTTGATAAATCGGCCGAAAATAATATTATTATTATGACATTTGGCACAAATATTTTAAGAACAATCTTGCATATAATTTTGCTGATAGAAATACACACCGACACAGTAATTGGAAAAATATTTGTTCCAAATGGAGAAGAAAGAAATTATGCATGAGCAATGCAGGAAAGCATTGTAAAATCTTATTTGATGATTCAGACGACTGACTATATATATTCTGCCACCATATCACCAGTCAGAAGAAAGTGCATTAGTGAATTTGCAAAGTGTGACGTAATGTGTGAACACTTGCCTCTTGTAGCTCATTGGTTGGCTAGAGACCATAGAAGCAACTTTCATTCGAGCCGCGCGTGATGCGCACTCTGGTGGGCGGTGGCGACAACAAAGCTGCCAATCATACGGGATTAAAACCAGCCAGAACCGGATCGGTGTTGGTTGGCAACTTGACATTCCGCCTCCGTTGTCTCGCAACAAAGAAACGTGCCAGGCTGTTTATCGCGTCAGCATTCGCCTTCGCCAACCACCGCGTGCTCCATCAAGGCTACAACAATCATTTTGGCGGAAGACTCGATGAGTTTTGCCGGCTTCGGTCCGACAATTCTGCAAAATTCTGCTTTGCCTCGTTTGATTTGCCCGCGCCATTGTGAGTCATCATTCGTACGTTTTTCAAGTTCATGCCTTTTTATGAAATTATTTTCACGGGCGGCCGGCTTGCGCGGGATTTTACTGTCCATGCGATGTCTACATTTTGCCGCGTGTCATTTTTTCCCGCGATTATTGGAAATATAGCGAGGACAATAGAATCTCACGCAATATATTCGGCCTGCTTGATGATGCCGCGGCATGTCACGAAATAGGTGCGCTTTTAAAGCTGAGTTGCATCTATTTATTTGGAGAAAACCTGAGAAATCTTGCAGCAAATGTTTTAACACGTGTATCAGGTAATACGCAATTTTTTAACTACGTTATAGGGGCTGTTCCTAAATTACGTAACGCCAAAAATGCATTTTTTGTACCCCTCCCTCCCCTTGTAATACTATAGTGTAACCCTTGGTGTAACCCAAGGTGTAACCTCCAAGGTGTAACCTTGGTGTATAAACGTAGCACTCAACCCCACGGATTGAAAAATCATACTTACGTACGATCGAATGACTGCAAATAATACTAATTGAACTTGTCATTTATTATTCACTTACTATTTTAGAATATTCGTAACATTTATCATCAAAAGTGCTGATACACGTAAAAAATGTAGTCATCCCTACTCCTCCCCCCCCCCGTAACACTCCGAAACAAAAATACGCATCCCCCCTGCCCATCCGTTACGTAATTTAAGAACAGCCCCTAGTATGTTCGCGCACCTGCATGAGAGCGCCAGAACGTTGCACAAGAGTTTGCTTTTTATATTACCACTCTTGATATATACTTGCAAAAAATCTGAATTTTTATGCGTGGTCGTTTTCATCCGACGAGAAATCGTAAATGACTAAAAATAATACAACAATTCAATGAACAGATCATTATCGTCCACTGTTACTAATAGTAATTATTATTATAATAAGAGGGAATCTGCTATTTGCAATATTCTGCAATATTCTTGCAACCGTGTATCCAATGTCGTTGCGTGTTGTGCATTAATATTGCATGAGATTGCGGTCACTGCAATCTCCTTGCTGCAATAATATAATGTTCAATGTTTACGCGACCGCGCAACGCAAGACTGCGCATTCTTCGGTCGGCCGGATTCAGCAACAAAACGCCCACTGCAATAATGGTATATATTTTTATGACTGGCTTGTATGTTGTGTTATTTCATAGAGGCATGGTGATACATACAGTACGTAGTCCGTTTGAATCAATGGCTGGAGTCTCACTGGCTGGAGTAGATACATACAAACTTGATACAAATTTAAGATTCCATATATTTATCCCAAGATTTATCGTTCGCATCTTTCGCGGTGTTTGGATACCTGAGTAATTTTCCTTATAAGGCCTAGTTAGAAATAAAATACCGCCTGTACGTGTTTGCACGATCGTAAGACGAAGAAAATAGCCTGGTATTTAGGTTTCCGTTGTTATAATCGTGGAGGAATATTTTTGGCACAATTTCCGAGGTTGCATTCTGCGCTTTTTCCGAGCATCTAGTGCCATCCGCGCAATATTTCATGCACGTTGAGGTTGCGCGCAATAGTCGATGACGTCACCCATAGCGATAACGATGAGGCGCAACGATTTGTTGCGCGGCTTTGGGAGTCGCGCGCAATAAATTTAAGTGTATGGATGTTCGTTCTATCTTGGGTTCTATCTTGGGTTCTATTGCTAGGCTGTACTTTTCAATATTACAAAACTGGGTAGGAGGAGAAAAAGGGATAAAATCCTGTTTGCCAAGCTGGCCTATTTGCGTCTTGGACTTCAGACGCGATCAATGAGATAAATCGTGGAGAAACGATTACGGGTCAACCACATCTTGGACGGGTGCCAAGTATTTTTGCAGTGTGAAAGCCTTCGTTGCCAAAATGTGATGCAATTTTCAGCTGCTCGTCACCTGCTCGCTGCATGCATGTTTACGATCTCATTTTAAGAAAAGAACGCGCTTGCAACCAGATCCTGATTGACGGAAGTCGCGTGAAATGTTGCATGTAATCCTTTTAAAACATGCGATTAAAGTCGCTTTATTGAAGGTGATATCATGCACTGCAGTCATATGTGATGAATATTTTTTGTCGTATCAACTGCTAAGATTTCATAATAATACCATGGAAATACGATCCTGCCCAACGTTTCCAACATACAAAATTCGTCAGTTTATATCTGTAACCAAACTGGTTTTTTGTTTTATGAAGACGGGACAATTTAAAGGGTTTAAATTAGCAACAGAAAGTTGGATGCTTACTATTTTAAAACCACATAATAAATATAAATGGGTATTACATGTCTATAGTAAGAAATTACAAGATACGTACTGTCATACATTTGAATCTATGACCTGGTGTGGCCACCATTATTACAGATGGAGTTATTTTTTGAAAATCATCTGGGATATGTTACAGAATCGTGTGACATTTCAGTGTAAATTGGTCTTGTATCTTCTGAATTGTATATAAATTGTTGGCAACCCTTAGGGAGTTAATAAATTAATATTTGATATATATATTTATATTTTTGCAGATTTATTCAGTGAACGAAATAAAGAAGTGATCATGTCTGCTGTAAGCGTCAAGGTAGAAGCTGCTGGACTATCGCATGAAGATAATGAGCACCTTCAGACCACCCTCAAGAACCTGAATACACTGAGGAAAAACAAGCACTTTTGCGATGTAGTCTTGCAAATAGGTACACACGAAATCCACGCGCATCGTGCAGTTTTGGCATGTGCCAGCCCGTATCTTTTCAACCTGTTCACCGTTGACGGTGAGGTGGGCCATGAATCGCGTTTTAAACTGAACGGAGGATTTGAAAAGGAGGCGTTCGAAATACTCGTCAACTACGCTTACACCGCAAGGTAAAACCTCTGCTGCAAATTGTTTCGGTTTGAAAACTGTTAACGTTGCGTGTTGTCATGATGAGCACAGACTGGAGATTCCTCATGGACTAGTGAAGACCGTATATTTAGCAGCCACAAGACTCAGGATGGAAAGGGCTGCTCACAAGTGTGGAGAATACTTGGTTCGCAACCTGAAGCCGGAAAACAGTATCGGTGAGTTGTTTGATTTTTGCAGTTCGGCAGCAAATGTAAACGGAAAAACACAGATGGGCTTTTGTTAATATTTCAGGCATTCGCTCCATCCCGGGACTTGCAAACGATGCTGACCTCGTTGCTGTTGTGGACAATTATATTCAACAAGAAGTAAGTATTAAATGATGTTCTTGGTATGTAATATACAAATGATGATTAGAAAATAGACTGAGAAATGTATTACGCCAGGTTGCAGATGTATTGAAAAGCAAAGAGTTGCATGCACTTCAACGTATCCAAGTTGAAGTGTTGAGGAACAGCAAGGAGGAAATGGAAGTTGTAAACTGCCACCAATTGTGTACATTGGTTCTCGACTGGATCAGGTTTTGCGTGGACGAAGATGAACTCAATCCCGATACTCTGACAGAAAAGGTCATATGTGTTCCTGCTCACTGCAACAGTAACCACTTCAAACCATATTAACAAGTATTTATTTTATAAAAATAAAAAATCCAGGTTTACATGCTGTACGTTAACAAGGAACATGCCCTGCACGATTGCACAAACGTTCAACCTGATGACCTTCACGACTCTGAACTTGTTCAAGATTATAAAAAGATGAGTAGGATATACCAGGCTCCTGGTGTAAAGGGGCGAAAGAAGGCAATAACTGCACCCATCCCGGCTAAACCTCGTCAGTTGTTGTACTCGAGGTCCACGTCGGACAGCTCCATCTGTTCGGAGAATGGCCAAGAATTCCAGTGGAAAATGATAGCTTGCAAGAACACAGCTGGTGGGTTTATTTTGAGTGCTTGGAAGTGGCATGTACATCTGATTCAACTGTCAAACGGTTTCAGAACACAGTTTCATGGCGATTGTTGTTATTGGCGGATGTTTGTACTCCCTGTCGGTGGTTCAACGGCTGAACAAGTCGAGCAAGATATTCAACTCTGATCCAAAGCCAGTTGTTGACAAGAAGACTGATGACTACCTTCTGTTGCCTCCAATGAGTTCGCCGCGGTGCGCCGTTGGCACGGCGGAACGTGATGGCAAATTGTTGGTTTGCGGTACGTTTATTTGTCTAAAGAAGTTATTTTTAACGGGTTGAGTGTGTTGCTGATTTTATGGTCTTGATGCAAAATACGCTGAATGTTACTTGCGTAATGCGCCAAGTAATCTTGTGAACAGTAGGTAGATTGTAGCATTCCTTGGCAATGCCAGAAAACAAATGTCTAGAATTATGAGAAAGCGCAAAATATTGTAGTACATAGATTTTTGGGGAAGACCTAAAATGTATACTATTTATAAAAATCCAAATCTGGTACGTAATTGAAATGAAATTGCATTTTATCAACAGGTGGTTATGATCGTGGCGAGTGTCTGAAGACAGTTCAAGAGTACGATCCACGCACGAACATCTGGAACATCTTGTCTTCAATGCGGCATTCAAGGGGTCGGTTCGACATCACTGTGGTGGACGGAAAAGCTTTTGCCGTTGGAGGATGCGACGGAAGTCACGAACTCGCTTCCGTCGAGTGTTTCGACCCCGACACGCAGAAGTGGAAGTACATGTCTCCGCTAGCTGTGGCTCGTTCAAACGCTGGTAGGGTTGAATCTGTCGATTGTTTAGGAATGTGGGCGAACGTCTTTGAATTGAAATAAGGTTACGGGCTTGTCTGTGTTCCGTTTGCCGTGTCCGTCACGCTGGACTGCAAGTTGGAAAGGCCTCAAAAAACGGGCATTCCTGTCAGCATTAAGAGATTGAAAAGGGAATACGACGCTTTGGATTGGCAGCAGGGCGGGTTTTTTGTTTGCGTGGTCCTTTCTCAAGTAGATTCTTTATTTCTGATTGCAGGTTGTCTCGCAGAAGTAGGTTGTGAAAGCGATGAGCTGAGCGGAATGCGGCCAAGAAGCACTTTGTGGACACTACTCCCACCCTAAACTTTTATTTTGTTTAATTCAGCAATGATGCCGGTCGGCTTTGTAACTGACAGCGCGTCTTTCCTACCGATAGAGACAGACGGCGACAGATCGATGAAGAATAATGACGGCTATTGCAAAATTTGAAAAGCCAAACTGTCCCTTGTCCGACGAAGCACACTGTTGAAACTGTTGTAACATTTTATTGCTGCATAGCTGCGCCTTACCACATTGACTTCTGATCTCGATAAGCTTAAAATGGTCAGGTGGTATCTGTTGTAATGTTGATCTGTGACGAACGCGCCATCGGGTAAAGAAGAATTTGGATGTTTAAAGTATCACCAAGGTTAGTTGGTTTTCCTGCGTTTTTTCCTCCTCTGTCCGGCTTCAGACTCCCAAAAGAGACAGGCAGGCCACCAGAAATGAATGAGTCGCCTCCGGCCCAGGGAAATGAACTGAAATGAGACATTTGATAACGTGTTATTTTTTTGCTGCGCTGTCAGTTTTTCATTCCCATTTCTTTGTGGAGTCATTGATTGCATCAGTTGCATTATGTTCACGTTGCATTTGTGTAAACGACCTGTAATTTTTCATTTTCCACAGATCAAAAGGGACTTGTTTTGCGGAACCATGTCTCTATTGTTCGCGCGCACATTGAACATAATGCATCTCGTTTCGTTTCTTGCGATCTTGCGTCTAACAAGGGACTTGCCCATTGATCTCAGTGTTACTTTTTATTTCTAGCATTGGGGGGTGGGTTTCATGTGATGTTCATTGGCTTTGTTTTCATCCCCTTCTCCCACTCTTTCTAATTGCCAATTTGTTGTGTTAATTGACAGGTGTATGCACACTTGATGGCAAAGTGTACTGTATTGGCGGTTGGAATGGACAGTCGGGCACTAAACGCTGCGATGTTTTCGATCCAGCAACTGGCGAATGGGCCGAGATTGCTTCGCTGCTTGTTGGTACGTGTCGCAATAACTTTGCTAGTCTTTACTATGGTTAATTATTTTTTTACTAACAGGACGGTACCAGGCTGCTGTTTGTGCCCTTGATGGGCTTGTGTACGCTGTTGGCGGCTGCGATTCGTGGAATTGTCTGAATAGTGTTGAAAAGTATGACCCGAAAACCGACGTTTGGGAGTTTGTGTCGCCGATGACCACCTGCAGGCGAGGTGGCGGAGCTGCTGCATTCAATGGTAAGATTCTGGGTTTGTTTTCAAAAAGAACTGTTTATTTGTCAGATCTGAATTGTACACCTGATGACCTGTTAGTAATTTCAGTTAAATATTGTCAATTTCAGGAAAACTTTATGTAGTTGGTGGAAGCGATGGATCTCGTGCGTTGTGCAGTGTGGAGATATTCGACCCTGAGCTGGGCTCGTGGAGCTCTGGTCCCAACTTGACCAGTTGCCGGGCAAATGTGGGGGTTGCCGTTGTCGACAGCAAGCTGTATGCTGTAGGAGGGTACACCGGTAAAACTTTCCTCAACACTGTGGAATTTCTGGATCCTCAGACAAACGAATGGACTACTTTCACCCCGAAGCAAAACATCTGCGAGAACGGTGAAAATGGTCATTCGTGAACCTGCTCATTGTTGTAACAGATTAACTCCATTCCACACACACACTATTGCATCGGTCACCTTTTTACCAATGGGTTTTTATTCACGGCTTTCACAAGTTGGAGGAAATCCGTCCATTTCGTATAGATTTGGTGAAAACTCAAAAGTTTTTGGACGAGTACTTGCTGCTAGTTTTATTCACAAGTGGCAATTTTTAATTTTCATTTGGGGTTCAGAGTGGGCCAACACTTGATGACATTGCATTGGAATACGGATTTGTACAATTTTTAATTTAAGTCGTAACATTCGGGTGAAGCGAAGTTGGTTTCGTCCCTGAGTAGATGCTCATAAGAATAATTAAGCTGTGATGTCCTGCAGACTCCTTCAATTATTTGTACAATATGCAAATGTGCCACAAGTTCGAATTATGAATTTTGCTGTTGTGGCTGCAGACATGTCGATGTATGCGCATGTAACAATGATCACTCAATTATAATTATGTCACGTTATTTGGAGTACCAACATGCAGCAGGTAATGCTCATATTTCAGAATCAGGCTTGCGGGTATCGTTTGCAAACAGACCATTTTAGTGTCGTAAAACAGGGAGCAACAATGTCATTGGTGGCTTCAAACAAAGCTTGATGGATTTACATAGTGTACGTTCATCTGTATGCTTATGGTTTAAAATTAAAATTTGGAAATGACAGGTCTTGACCTAATAAATAAATGTCCAGTCAGCTTACAGTATAGCCATGTGAACATAAACGTGTAATTTTGTTATAGTCGGGCAAAAATTATTTTGCATCATTATGAAGAACGCCATTCATTAGCAATTTGATTTATAGACATGCACAGGCTTCCCACTGAACCTATAAAAACCTATATTTAAATTTGGGACCTTTATTTCCTTTGAAATAGCCTATAAAACCTATAAAAACCTTTA
>JAQIWR010001784.1:0-12702 GCA_034695945.1 Glomeris hexasticha
TGGATAGGGGAGCATCAATTATAAGGGTCTCGATAAAAATACGGTCAAACTTTGACATCTAATAACTTTTTTTTACTCATTTTCACAGACATTTTGTTGCACCACGTGCTTTCTTTGTGACTTTTCTTCAGGCAGTTGAAGTATCAAAGTACCTTACAAAACCGTGTCAGTTCACCTTTAATTTATACATAATAACACCCATAGTTACCCAATCGGACGGGCAGAAATTGACGGCTTCCGCAAAATTATACCCCTGGTTGAATCCAGCATGGTAAGCTCTTGGGAACGTTACCACAAACTCTCCCGCGCACTGATTAGTGCGGTAAACCTAAATCGCACCAAAAGATCACTCATCAAACACTCCACTCGCACCCGCATCACCGTTACCTTTCGGGAACTTACCGGAACCCCGGAACTCATCAGTATGTTCGGGTTCATGATGGTGACTAGCTGATGAAGAAGGTCAGGCTGCGATTCGAACAACTCCGGCGCGGCCTTCTTCATCGTTTCCTCGAACTGCTCCGCTTTCGCACCGGGTACTCCGTACCAGGTTTTCGGTTCGCCCCAGTGCAGATAATTGATGGAGTAACTCCAGTGATCCTCGTTGTGCCAGCAAAAGGTTGCGAAGCACATGCCCACGTACATCCACGGGATCTTCATTCCGGAGATGTCCGCGTTGATGTGGCTCAGCACCGAGCCTTCCAGTACCGGCAAGTTGTTCAGGTTCCAACCGGAACAGGCGTACTCCTCGTCGCCGGGATTGCAGCTCTTGGCGTTGCGGGTTGGGAAGCCGCTGCCGTGGTCCATGGTGTGAAGATCGGCACCGTATTCGACGGTTACGTCTTCGTCTATGGCGCTAACGATGCGCCAAAATTCTCTTTCTACTGTTGAAGGAGGGACCATCTGCAGGAAAATGACAGTAATGCGAACGTTTTTTAGTACCAACACTGAAGTTCTGTGCAAGTTGCTAGCATTTTACAAGATCTGAGAAAGTTCTTAGCCGGTTCTTATCAAGGTCTGAGAAAGTTTTTAGCAAGTTCTGAGACATTAACCTCTTAACAAGCTCCGAGCCATTTCTTAAAACGGTCTGAGCAAATTCGGAGCAGGTTCTAACAAGGTCTGCAGAAGTTCTGAGCAAGTCCTGAGAAGTTCTTAACAAACTGTGAGCCAATTCTGAGAAAGTTTCTTCTAAAACAAGTTAAGAGGCAGTTCTTAAGAAACTCTGAGCAAATTGTGAGCACCTTTTTAAGTTCTTTGTAAGTTCTTAACAAGTTGTGACACAGTTCTCAACAAACACTGAGCAGAAACTTTACTAGTTCTGAGACATTTCTTAACAAGATCTGCACAAGTTCTTAGCAGGTTCTTATCAAGTTCTGAGGAAGGTTTTAACAAGGTCTGCTCAAGTTCTTAGCAGGTTCTTATCAAGTTCTTAGCAGGTTGTTATCAAGTTCTGAGAAAGTTCTCAACAAGGTCTGCACAAGTTCTTAGCAGGTTCTTATCAAGTTCTTAGCAGGTTGTTAACAAGTTCTGAGAATGTTCTCCAGTTCTGAGAAAGTTGTGAGCAAGATTTGCACAAGTTCTATCACATTCGCCACTACTGATAAATAATAAAGTACTGCGCAAGTTATCACAAGCAGCTCCGTTAAGTCAACAATTTCTGAGAAAGTTCTGCGCACGTTCTTAGCCAGTTCTTAGCAAGTTCTGAGCAAGTTCCGTAAAAGTTCTTCACTAATTCTCACACAGTTCTTAAACTCTGAGTAAATTGTGAGTAGAATCTTAACAAGTTCTGAGAAAGTTCTCAGCCGGTTCTTATCAAGGTCTGACAAAGTTTTAGCAAGTTCTGAGATATTAACTTCTTAACAAGCTACGAGCAATTTCTTAACAAGCTCTGAGCAAATTCGGAGCAGGTGCAAACAAGGTCTGCACAATTCTGAGCAAGTCCTGAGAAAAAGTTCTTAAACAAGTTCTTACTAAGTTCTTAACAAGCTCTGTGTAAGTTCTGTGTAAGTTCTTAACAAGTTCTGACACAGTTCTCAACAAACTGAGCAGAATCTTAACTCGTTCTGAGACAGTACTTAACAAGGTCTGCCCAAGTTCTTAGCAGGTTCATATCAAGTTCTCAGACAGTTTTTAACAAGTTCTGAGCAAGCTCTGTGTAAGTTCTTAACTAATTCTGAAACAGTTCTTACACTCTGAGCAAATTGAGTAGAATCTTACCAAGTTCTGAGAAAGTTCTACCAAGTTCTCCACTTACATGTACAGGCATATTGAAGTAATCGCTTTTGAACTGATCGGCCATTTCGCCAAACGACTGTAAAGTGTATTCTTTGGTGGCTTGTTCGAATCCGAAAGCTTCGTGCGGCTTCCTGCATTCCTGCGATTAAACATCAAAATCAGTATTTACATGTATACAGAAGAATACAACCGAATACATATAGGGATAAATACCACAGCAATGCAGCTAGGACACCTCCAATCACCTTTCGGAATTTCATTGAGAGGTGGCAACAGACAGAAGGTATGGTAGCTGTCGTCGCAGCCGTCGCACAGCAGCATCGACTCTTCTGCATCACCTCTGCCGCAGGTCTGACACATTATCTGGTCGATCTGAGAGAAATGAGAAAATAAAATGCACTGCAGTGCAAATTTGGCTTCACTTCAGTGCTTGTCTATTTGTTTTAAAGCTTTTGAATGCGGTGTTAAGTAAAAATTAGATGGTCTGAGGAAGATCTGAGAAAGGTCTGAGCCATTACCGAGCAAGATCTGAGGAAGTTCTTAGTTCTAGGCAACTGCTTTACAAATTAATAGCAAATTCTGTACAACACATACTCTCAAGTACTGTACAAGTTCTACGCAAGACATTAACAAGTTCTGAGCAAGTGCTTTGGAAGTTCTAAGCAAGTCCTTTGAAAATACTGAGCAAGTGCTTTGAAGGTTCTGATACATTTCTAAGCCAGTTTTATGCAAATCTCCAGCAGATTCTGCACATCTGATATTTAAGTACTTCATCAGTTCTCTGCAGGTACTGCACAAGTTCTGCCAAAGTACTTCTGCAGTAACATGTTCCGAAAACATTTCTGGCAAATTCGCAACAAATTGTTTCAAATACTGAACAATTTCTGCGCAAGTATTGCAACAGTTCTTAGTAAGTACTGCACAAGTTCTGTCAAAGTTCTTATACAGTTCTTATACAGAACTGATTCAATCAAGTACTGCATCAATCAGTTCTCTGCAAGTACTGCACAAGTTCTGCCAAAGTTCATCTACAGTAACATGTTCCTATAACATTTCTGGCAAATTCTCAACTACATATCTCTTGCACTGCGAAAGTTCTGCGCAAGTATTGCACAAGTCCTGTGAAAGTTCTTAAACACAGTAACAACTTACTATAAAATTTGATTTCTGGCAAATTCTCAACAAATTATTTCAAATACTGCACAATTTCTGCGCAAGTTCTGAGCAAGTATTGCAACAGTTCTTAGTAAGTACTGCACAAGTTCAGCCAAAGTTCTTCTACAGTAACATGTTCCTATAACATTTCTGGCAAATTCGCAACCAATTATATCAAATACTGAACAATTTCTGAGCAAGTATTGCAACAGTTCTTAGTAAATACTGCACAAGTTCTGTCAAAGTTCTTATATATACAATTCTTAGAACTGATTTCATCAAGTACTGCATCAGTTCTTCCACACCATTGCATCGATCAAAACTTCCTCAATATTTCGCCCATACAACTTAATTAACACTACTCCTACTACTGAAGAGTAAACCAATAACTACAAGAGTAAACCAATAACTACAGGAGTAAACCAACAACTAAAAGAGTAAACCAAAAACGAAAAGTGCAAACAGATTACTTGGAGTCAGTGGCAAGTCAGAAATAACCGTTCTTACGGGATCATCGGATACGAGTGTGGCAGTAGTGGCTTTGTCTGGCGCCAGATCGTGCTCCGCAACCGGTGCGCACTCTTCTACGTCCAACTCCGACGAAGCTATACGGATCGGTGTGAAGTTCAATTACTCTCTCGTAAACCGGTGCACATATAGTAATCAATCGGCGACTTTTAATTACATTTCGGGTTGAATCCCGGCATTTTGGGGCCTGCACCGTAGCACTGCAGCTTTTTAAGTTCGCTGTTCACATTGTAGTCAACCAACTCCTGCGTTACACGTTTCCCAAAAAATACAAACCAAAAAAAAAGACAATTTACATTAATGAATTAATTCTGGAGATCCAAATCCGGAAAAGGTCAGCCTGTTTTCCAGTTAAAGGGGTCTGACTTGCACTGACTCCTCTATCGTGTTTGCGACCCAAAAAACAAGCGCAAAGAAACACGTACCTGTCCACGTCCAACCCCTATAAGTGGAAACCGCTTACGTGAAGAAGAAAAAAACCCGGATAAGTGGAATTGTAATGCAACTCTAACTTCAGATAACATTGCAATTATAACCCTGATAAGTGGAATAATTAAATGTCATTTTATATTTCGTATATTATCCACATAAATTCCCTTTTATAAACCCGGATAAGTGATAACCTATGCAATTACAATATTTTTATAACAGCACTGTTGCCGTTGAATTATTATACCCTGATAAGTGCAAATTAAATTTTTTCATTAAATTCATGTGTAATTTAAACCCGGATAAGTGGAAATTAAATCCATTTATTAAATTAATATGTAATATAAAACCCGGATAAGTGGATATCGAAACTTTCGGCCTAAATTTCATTAAATTCATATGTAAGCCAAACCTGGATAAGTGGAAATTAAATCCGTCTGCTTAAATTTTATTAAATTCATTCATCTAAACCCGGATTAAAAATTAATTGCTTTAAAATAAACTAAATGAGAAATCAATTTATCTACAATAAAACTGTATTAAATATCCATTGAACTAAAATAATTAAATGAAATTAATTAATTAAATTAATTAAATTGTTTAAAAGTAATTTACATTATATTGATCTAAATCAATTTAAATTAATAGATTTCAATTACTTCTAAGCAATACAATCTATATTAATTTATATCAATTGAATTTCAATTTTAATTATTTTCCATCAATTGATTTGTATTTAAATTATTTTAGATCAACGAATTTAATTTTTCATTTAAATTATTTTAGATCAACGAATTTAATTTTTCATTTAAATTATTTTACATAATTATTTTTAATTTAAATCATTTTACATAATTATTTTTAATTTAAATTATTTTACATAATTATTATTATTTTACATAATTATTATTTTACATAAATATTTTCAATTTAAATTATTTTACATAATTATTTTTAATTTAAATTATTTTACATAATTATTTTTAATTTAAATTATTTTACATAATTCTTTTTAACTCAATTTTTTCATTATTATTATTATTATTATTTCTTTAGTAAATAGACACTTCAAATTTTCTCGGAGAAAATTAATTACAAACGAAATAATTAAAAAGATCTCGTTTAGTCTCGTTCAAATATGCGAAAAACGAGAAAATAGAGGAATTTTCTAAATGGTTTCGTAACTAAATTTCGTATTTGCTGCCCAACGCTGTTGCCAGTTTTGCGCTTTGAATTTTCTTTGGCGACGTTTTCTCGCAAATAGTATCAAAATGACTAATCCAGGAACAATTAGTTGCAATCCAACTTCGTTTTCGTTCTCGCAACTTCAAAACATGCCATTTATTCGTATTTTAGCGAAGATATGTGCTCAAAATTTACGCTCGCCTCAGTGTGCAACTATCTTGCACGAGAGAAATCGCCGCGCAAGATTTCAGGGTTAACGCCATTGGCAATATTGCGGCGCAATACGTTGCGTTGCAAGTTTCGCTTTTCTGCTGCCGTTTTAACAATAAAGCAATTTCATTAATGACTTTGCATGTTTTTAGATGAAAACGGCCAGTTCTTCTAATTTTATATCTGATTTAGGAATCCGTTTAACTAATTTTTATTATGCAAACTCGTTATTTATTGTTTCGTAATTAAATTTTGTCGCGTCGAGAAAATTCAAAGTGCATGTCTAATAATGGTTTCAATTCCCTATTCAGTTCCACTTATAGGGGTTTCCTCCACCAATGTGTCTCACTTGTTTCCGCATACTATTTCCGTCAACTTACCTCGCAGTTATCTTTAACATCCGCTTTCATCTGACACTCGTCAACATCCTGAAAACCCCAAATAATCGCACCTTATTTCCATATCCTACGTCAACATTTCAATTCAAAATGTCTTGTTAAATTACCGCAGCCGAAGTATCTTTCGCGTGTCTCTTCGACCTTCGGCTGAACCGTTCCACCGGTGGCTTGATGGCCTGTCGCGAAGGTATTCCGTGAGGAACGTAGTCCTTGTCTATCTTATCCAAACCGTGTCCTTCATCTGTAATTTTCTGAAATTTTCCCACATTTTCCCAATAATAATTAATAATTTAAATAATCAGTAATCGAATTCGAACCGTTACGCTCAACTTACAAGGTCCAAACTGGCCCCGGACTTAAATATGGCGTACGGGAAGAGTATTCTCTCGTAATGGGCCCTTAGTAGGGACCCGATGCTCTTTCCCGCCGAGTAACCCATCCTTTGGGCCACGCGGCTCCATTTGCGCTCCTTCGTTATGCAATCGGATCCTCCTTCATCTTGTACAACCTGCAAATAAAGACAAGTAAGTTCTCGTCAAGTTCTACTAATATTTCTACTAGGTGTATATCATGTGCAGTTCTAAGTAATGCATCAGCTCTGAGCAAGTATTGTGACAGATCTTTAGAAGCAAGTTCTAAGTACTGTAATAATTTCTGAGCAAGTTCTTAGCAATTTTCTAATATCCATTTCTCAATAACTGCATCAATTCTTAGCAAGTTCTGTGCTAAATTATAAAATTATTTGCACATTTCTCAATTACTGCAACAGTTCTAAGAAAGTAATGCATCTGTTCTATGCAATTTCCTAATATATCGGAGCATTTCTGAATTTCATTGAATCAACTCTTAACAAGTTCTGTGCAAATTTCTGACATTTTGTGTATTTTTTCAATTACTGCAACAATTCTAAGCAAGTAATACATCAGTTCTAAGTATTGCAACAATTCTAAGCAAGAATTGCATCTGTTCTATGCAATTTTCTAATATATTCTCTTACATATTCTGCACATTTTTCATTTACTGTAACAATTCTACCGAAGTGATGCATTAGTTCTAAGCCAATTCTAAGTATTACAACAATTCTAAGCAAGTAATGCATCAGTTCTAAGCAATTAATGAATTAAGTCTTGGTTATTTCTAAGCAAGTAATGTATCAATTCTTACCAATTTCTGCACATTTTTCAACTACTGCAATAATTCTATGCAAGTAATGCATCAGTTCTAATTTCTGCAACAATTCTAAGCAAGTACTGTGCAAATTTATCACATTCTGCAAATTCCTCGCAACTATTCTAAATAATGCATCAATTCTTTGCAATTTCTAACATATTCGACACATTTTTCAATTACTGCAGCAATTCTAAGAAATTCATCCGTTCTAAGCAAATTTCTAACTTACTCTACACATTTCTCAAATCCTGCAACAATTCTGAGCAAGTAATGCATCAGTTCTAAGCACTGCAACAATTCTAAGCACTTAATGAATCCAGTCTTGGTAATTTCTAAGCAAGTAATGCATCAATTCTTACCAATTTCTGCACATTTTTCAAATACTGCAATAATTCTATGCAAGTAATGCATCAATTCTTACCAATTTCTGCACATTTTTCAAACACTGCAATAATTCTATGCAAGTAATGCATCAGTTCTAAGTACTGCAACAATTCTAAGCAAGTATTGTGAAAGATTAAAGCAATTTCTGTGCAAATTTATCGCATTCTGCAAATTCCTCGCAACTATTCTAAGTAATGCATCAATTCTTACCAATTTCTGCACAGTACTGCAAAATTTCTAAGCAAGTATTGTGAAAGATCTAAGCAAGTTCAGAGTACTGTAATAATTGCACCCAAGTAATGCATCTCTTCTGAGCAAGTTCATAGCAATTTTCTAATATATTCTCATCAATTCTTAGCAAGTTCTGTGCTAATTTATAAAATTATTTGCACATTTCTCAATTACTACTACAATTCTAAGCAAGTAATGCACCAGTTCTAAGTATTGCAACAATTCTAAGCAAGTAATGCACCAGTTCTTCGCACTGCAAAAATTCTATGCAATTAATACATCCGCTCGAATAAAATTTCGAATATATTCTGCACATTTCTCAATTACTGCATCAGTTCTAGGTGACAATTTGTAATATTGTACAAATTATCATTCACCTGATGTAAAGCGTGAAGATCAAGGGCCTTTCGATCAATTGTTGGGATTTTTAAAGACGACCCCTGCAAACGAAATCAAATCAATCAAATCACTTGATCGATACAGACGGACAAAATCAAATATCATTTCTATTTATCCAACCTGTTCCCATTTGCATTTCATTACCTGCAATTCCCAAAACTTGGCAATTTTGTCCAAGAAATTCAGCTTTATTCTTGTTTTCGCCTATAATTTGTGTAAATAAATTTAAAAAAAAACACATTGTAATTAATAAGTTGACAAATCAATATAATATTATATTAAAATCATCAATACATATACTTACTTCCAGCTCATTAAGACGTTGGATTCTAGGCGTGAACTTGAAGTTGTCCACGTCAACTGCGAAAGGTGGTTGCCATTCCTGAAATTAATCCAAACAAATCATTAAATATTTATTTAAACTATAATATTTTATTATTCAATGTAGTACGTTATATTTTGTCAATTAATTTATTTCCTATTTAGTCAATTAATTTATTTCATATTTTTCAATTTATTCTAAACTTTTTTAATATATTCTCGTTTTTACCGAATTAAAATATAATTTTCTTCCAAATTAAAATCTTATTTTCTAACATTTTTATTAAATTCAAAACCACATTTATATATTCTAAAATTAAAATAAAATCCACTAAAATTAATTATTACTTCCATTTTTATTTTACACCAATTTAATACTTCCATTTTATATTTTTACTTTGTAATAATACTAAAAATTCTACAATATCCAATTTATTCCATCTCTTTAATTATTTATTTAATATCAAAATTATTTACTCTTAAAAATATTCCATTTTTTATATTGAATTTTACTCTACGCTCAAAATTATTTCAAAATTAGGTCAAATTCAATGTTTAAAAATCAGTGCAATGACGTTACTTGTAATGTTATTTATTATTTATGAACTATGTTAATCCTTCCTTGTAAACAGTGATAATTTAAAATGCATATATATCTTATGACGTAGCATTTTTGTACCTTATGTGAATATTTTTTTCGATATTTCTGCATCGTTAAAATATAATTGTGAAATTCATTAGACATGCGCCATATTGTGAACGAAATTATTTTACAAATAAAGCCATGGATTTATTGGTTTATTTGAATCAAGATGGGGGTTGTTGTTTGTTGGAAGGGAGGGGGGGATTTGTGGATTGAAATAGCGAACAAAAGGTCCACGGACGCCATGTTCTTGTTTCGTCACGAAAAAGCGTTCGACATTTTCCCGTTTTTCCGCCATTTCCCCCACTTAAAAAAAAACCATTTCAAATTGCAAACGACGACCAACCGGCGGAGGTTTGATTTTACAGATGCCCGTTTTCTCGGCGATCGGCCGGATTTTGGCGATGTACGCCAACGGATCGCTAAATTCGTCTTCGGACGGCTCGAAGACCGGAGCTTCGGGCGGCGGGATGAACTCGAAGTCCGTACTACCCATCGCAGCTCGTCGTCGATGTGAACACCTCAAGAGCTCGTCACCGTCTGCCGGAGCATTTAGCCGCAACACGGGCTTTTATAGGCAAACGGCCGATGCATGCAAACGCAGATCTTTCTTGCCAGAAACGGTCCCGGTCCCTTGTCTGGTGATGTAGTTTCAGTAACTGTCCGCCAGCCACCACCTATACAGAAAAACGGCTGCCATTATGACCAAGACGGGGGGTGATGCGCGATAAATTCAATAGCGAACGTGAGTGTGCATATGAATATAGCAAAATATTATGGCCGGTCGGTGGCCTTGGTGGCACAGAACGAAAAAGCACTTCCGGTTCGGTATTATTTGAAGATGCAGAGTATCTGCGCAAGTACTGCAGGAGTTTTATGCTAATTGTAAGCAAGTACTGTGCGAGTTCTGAAAAAGTACTTCGCCAGTACTGTGCAAGTACTTTTCCAGTCCCGAGCAAGTTCTGAACAAATACAGTGCAATTTTATGCAAGTTATCTGCAATTGCTTTTAAATTACAGTGCTGTGAAAATTCTGAATAAGTACTGTGCAAGTTCTGAGCAAATACTGTTCCAATACTGTGCAAGAACTGTGTAATGTCTGAGCAAGTTCTGAACAAATACTGTGCAAGTTTAAGCAAGTCATCTGCAATTGCTGTTAAATTACTGTGAAAATTCTGAGCAAGTTCTGAATAAGTACTGTGCAAGTTCAGAGCAAATACTGTTCCAATACTGTGCAAGAACTGTGATTTTCGGAGCAAGTTCTGAGCAAATACTGTTCCAATACTGTGCAAGAATTGTGTAATTTCTGAGCAGGTTCTGAGCCAATACTGTTCCAATACTGTGCAAGATCTGTGCAAGTACTTTTCCAGTTCCGAGCAAGTTCTGAACAAATACTGCAATTTTAAGCAAGTTATCTGCAATTGCTGTTAAATTACTGTGAAACTTCTGAGCAAATTCTGAATAAGTACTGTGCAAGTTTGAACAAATACTGTTCCAATACCGTGCAAGAACTGGGTAATTTCTGAGCAAGTTCTGTTCCAATACTGTGCAAGTACTTTTCCAGTTCTGCGCAATTTCTGAGCAAGTTCTGAACAAGTGCGGTGCAAATTCTGTTGAAAATTACCCACAAATACTGTTCCAGAACTGTGCAAGTTTTGAGCAAATACAGTTCCAATACTGTGCACGTTCTGATACTGAACAAGTTCTGTGCAAGTACTTTTCCAGTTCTGTGCAAGTTCTGAGCAAGTTGTAAGTTGCCCACAAGTACCTGTTTCAACACTGTGCAATTTCTGAGAAAGTTGTAAGCATTGTGTTAGTACTGTGAACATTCTGAGCAAGTTCTGAGCCAGTTCTGAACAAGTACTGTGCAAGTTTTGAACAAGTTTTAGATAAATTTACCAATGTACAGTGCAACACCGTGCAAGTTCTGAGCAAGTTTTGTTGAAAGCTACCCACAAGTACTGCGCAAGTTCTAAGTAAGTTTTCTGCAAATACTACAACAGTTCTATGCAAGTTGTCAAAAACACTGTGCAAGTTATCTACCAGTACAGTACTGCTCCAGTACTGTGCAAGTTCTAAATTCTGCTAAACTGATACATAAAGCACTGCACAAGATCTCAGCAAGTTCTGACCAAGTTATCCTCGTATTCACAGCGCATTTTACTTGGACTACTTTGAGGCAACCGCTTTGAGGCTAATCAAGAATGAAGGCTAGGAAGACTCAGTCACGTGATCAATGTTCAGGTTCCCCAAACCAGTAAATAGTAATTATTAATTATTACAATTCCAAAATATTGTCAGTGGCTTTGGTTTATTCACATCTGCACACCTGTTGAACGAGGCTACATTCAAATCCCTGCGTCGCATAATTATTTCAATAAATTTCAACCATAGCCTCCATGAACAGGTCCGCCAATGTGAATCAAAAAATAATTCTGCAAAAATGCAATTTCCGTCAATGAAATATTTGCAGGTAACCTGCAGAATAATCTGCAGGACCGAAGATTGCAGGAAATATTACGCAACACTGCGCTGTATTGTACTGAATTTTTCATTTGTGCGCATTTATTATGTGTATCGTTGTCCATCACAAACCCATTTTACAGCGGCTGTTCCGTTTTGCGCCGCGCTTCCCCGTTGTGATTGCTTTTCCAACTGTAACGTACCTGGAAAAAACTTGCCAAATTCCTACCGCAATACAAAATGCACAATCGTGACATCTTCACCGATATTATATCAATAACTGTGTCAATGATCGGGCAAATAGATCAATAGGAAAATCGCGATATAGCACATTGATCTTATCCACATTCAAGGTTTCAAAAATCGTCAATTTCCAACGGTTTGATCCGATTCGAACGTTAACTTCAGCCATTTGTTACATGTTACATGAGAAACACTGAACTTATCGAAATGAAACTACGAAAAGGAATTAGTAATAGGAAAATCCTTACCTAAAACGGCGTTTAAAGCGTCGGAAATGACGCCATAAACAACACAGGTCGTTGCTGTTCCGTCAAAGGTGACTTCCTGAAGTGAACGTCACGTTCGCCACTCGCGAAATGGCCACTAGCTGGAGCGCCGCAACCCGGATCGCCGTTTTTAGCCGCTAGTGGCGCTGTTCAACAACTTCCGTTTTCTGCCGTAGATGCAGCAGCAAATTCGAATGCTATAAATGAACTAAAATGTATGGATTTATGCTATAAAAGATGAAACTGCACTGAATAAATGTTTTTCTTGGCTTGGATCAGTCTTATGTTAAATGCGAAATAGGGCACATGCGGATCCTAGTGCAGTGATCCGCCAGTAGGCGGCGGTGATAATTACGTTTACTTAGAGTTAAAGGGACAGTCCGCCAAAAAATAAACCAAATATATGTTGTGCGTGACGAAAAACTATATAACTTCTCAATTGG
>JAQIWR010001785.1:0-12697 GCA_034695945.1 Glomeris hexasticha
GATTTACAACCGAAGTCAACGGTCGTCGTTAAGCCCCGCCCACCAGGATGACGTCAGCTCCGATGCTCAACCTTAAAGGAGATGGGACACGGTTTTGTAACCCCCCCTCCCCTGAAAAACGCAGTACATAAAGACAAGACGTAAAAAACACATTTCACGTGTACATAATAATTTTTAACAATTTATTGGCGAAGTTATGGCAAGTTTAAAATACGCTATTTTTAAACTCGTAAGCTGGAGCGCCATTGTACTCGCCATGCTATTCCTATGAGCGGGTGACGTTGAAGAGCCCAGCGAGTGAAAATAAAGCCCCGCGCACGACAAAAATTGACGCCCGATTTTTCTAAAACCACTAATCTGAAAATTCAGAGATTTTCAGGGATGATTCCTGAGATGCCCAAGTATCTGAGGCAGCTTTCCCTTTAAAATCAAAAAAGGGAAAAATTATCCTGTCTTATGACCTTCAAGTTGGCTTTCATCTATAACCTCAGGGCCAATTAACAGCTACAGTGCGTGCCGTGAAGCGGCTAATATCTTTCGTTTCTATTATACATTTATGTGCGAATAAAAAACGTTTTACGGCATGAAATTTGGTGTGAGAAGAAATGTATGAGCAGTTTTATTATATTAAAAAAATATAGCAGAATATATGCGGAAAAATGCGCAGCTGCCGGCAGCTGCCGTTGTATGTTCTACATAGTTCATATTAAATCCGCTAGGTGGCGAGCCCTTTGTGTTGCGTTGCCGTGACGTCACAGAGATAGAAGCAGAAAATGCAGAAAATGGCTGTGGTTCCGATGCAAGGAAGTTCATCGCCGTTCATCGCTAAAAAGTTAGTATAATTAATTAGTTTTATCGTATTTTCGCTAAGATTTTATATTTAGCGATCGGATTATCGGATTCTTATTTAGGAATATTTTACTTAATTATATCAATGCTTATATCGTGGGGAAACTTGCTCGATTGCTGCGCTTTTTTACAGACTAGATCTTCGTAATTTAATTATAGCGATTTGTTATTGCTTTCAGAATGAAAAAAAAACACCCTAAAACGTTATACTGCTTTAGATATCCCTGTGAGGAATGAATAGCAATTTTAGGATAGCTTTTTGCGGTGAAATCCATCATAAAACCGCAAAAATGCGCAGACGACTTTCTACGTAGTTCAGAATCAATCCGCCAGGTGGCGAGCCCGGTGCTCTAGTTTTTTTTTACTCGGGGATCATTGGATAATTACGTCATTTAGTCATCGGTGATGTAAGTGTGAAGGTCGTCTCGTGTCACTGAATCAAAAAACGATAAAAGGTGAGTTTGAATTAAAATAACTGATATAAACTGTCTGGAATACAGTTGGTTCTAATTGCGTTATGCTTTTAATACGTTTTTCGCTCGGATTGTGGACGGATGGATCGTTTTATCTATTCGTCCAAGGTTTTATGAAACTCGGAAGAAAAAAACGGCGTCATTTCGACGGAAAATTAGGCCTACGCATCGCACATTTTTCGCCTAAATTTGTTAATTTATCACAACCTGCGCATTTCTTTTCGTTTTCCCTGGTAAAAAACACATTTTGTTGGAAATTTTATGAATTTAAAAAATGGTATGGAATGTAACAGTAAATTCGGCGATGCAGGTTCGAATCGTGCCGAGCAAGGCGCCATCTTGTGCAGGTCGACTCAAACATTCATTTGTATTTGCTTGGAAGGTATTTGGTAATATTCCCGGCATTATTATACCAAGGAGTTCTTGATTATACGTTGATTTCGACCTTCGCCGTCATTATTCACTATCAATTATAGCATGCACGATTAATCTAATATGCATATATGGGTCATTCCGTGTCAAATCAACCAGGCTGGGGTACCCGACCCCCTCAGATTGTCTTTACTATTTTTCTATGGATTGAAGACTGGAAGGCTAGTACTCTCACAAATTGTGAGGTCTTTAAAAAATTGTTTACCAAAGATATGATTTTTCAAAGCTTTGCGCGAATTTCCGCAAAAATGGCACGGCTCTTCAAAATTCCCTAATAAATCTAAATCGATAAGTAAAAAAGTACCATAACATGAAGAATTTGTTTACTAATATAACTTTTTATTCTAAATCCGAAAATGCTGCTGTTTTTGACCTATCTAAAATACTTTTGCGGCAATTGACATAAACGGCAAAAACTACGACGGGTGAAATGAGCATCAGGCACAATGTTTAAAAATCTGAAAAAATCAACTTACGTTCATCTAAAGATGGTTAATCAACGTACCAAGTTTGGTATGTGGGTTTTGCTCCATTGTGGAGAAAAAAAAATAATTGCCATATGTTGAATTTCACGCAACATGCTAGCTAAGGCTGCACATGACAAATATCAAAGAATGTTTACTGCAATTTTTTTATTTTGTTCCATATTCCCCTTATCCAAGTACTAACCAAGGAGGTTTGGTACTAACTGATTATGAAAGAGTTTCAGCATCATTTGTATTGTCTTCCAATACTACCATCGAGATATTGAGCAAAATTATATCTGTGGTAAGAAATTTTTTACCGACCTCAAACTTTGTGAGAGTACTAGCCTTCCAGTCTTCAATCCATAGAAAAATAATGAAGACAATCTGAGGGGGTCGGGTACCCCAGCCTGGTTGATTTGACACGGAATGACCCATGTGCGAATTTTTCTGACTCCACGATATTTTCAGATTTCCCTGTATTGTGGTCAGCTTTAATTAACAGCAGAGCAATTAGTAGTACTATTTTTCAATTAAGAAGGTCGTTTCAACATAAATTTATAACACATATCAATAAACGACAAAATAAATACAATTTCACGTTCGTTTAATCTCGGTCAAGGTTGAATTTTGGATTGAAACAACAAAGCAATACCAACAAGAACATCGCACTTTTTATTTTGCAGACATGGAAATAAACGAAAAAATGGACATTGCGATGCGAAACATATCAGGAATTTTAATATTATTTTAGCATTTATATTAAACGCATGCTGAACGCGCCCCTTGCAACTTTCTTGCTCTGCAACACAAGCCAAGCAACTTTTTCATGGAGATCGCAGGAGAAATTTGTGTCACGTGACCTAAAGCCCGCACTTGCACCGGCGCCATGCGATAGAATATTAGCGCCAAATTCCCTATGAACATTCAAGCCGATAATTTAGTGAAAATCTGCCAAATTACGCTACAGCCTGCAAGTGTTGACGAATGTGATGTACAAAACTGTCTTTCACATTTGAAAATCATACGGTTTATGATGCGCTTTCATCATCACCGCCAGGCGCCAGCATTTTCAGTAGCGGTGCGGTAGCGGCAAGAGCGACACTATATTGCCACGTCGCAAGGAATAGCGATCAACTAATTACATGTTATTTTCCGACTTTGCTTTAGAAATAAAAGATTGCAAATATACGTACCGGGGAAGGGGGTTGCGCAAGAGGTATGCGGTTCTCCGCAGTGTTGCTGTTGTCAACGGCTGCTTGCTCGACGGTCATGGCCAACATCAACAATGGCGCTCGGCCTATTGCCAGTGGATGGCGTTGCTTCGCATCGACGAGCGGCTCGTCTGACGATGCCGACGCACCTTTTACAGTCACACGCTTATCCACGTCAACAGTCACCATTCCAGCAAGAGCACCGGCACTACACGAACATCTCGGTGCGCAGTTTTGATACTCGCAAATAAATATCTTCCCTGAAAAATATTCGCGAATAATGCGCCGACGAAGCCAACCGACACGCGTAGAATTACGCCGCAAGATGGCGCCAAAGTACAGTGAATACCTGCAGTCCAGCGCAGATTTGTCGTCATCAAAGCACCATTGAAAGCACCTCATTGAAAGCACTGAGCAAATCAGTGCACGTGACGTCATTGCTTCGGACACGACAGGCGACACATGAAGCGTTATGTAGGTGGCAGCACCGATTAGGGGGTCTGGACAAGTTCGAAGAAGTCACTTGATTAATTTGCAGATCAGCACTTTGCTTTTGACCAATTGTTTAAACATTCATGAAATCATCCCACCAAGACACTTTCTACCGTGTAGGTACTTTAATTTCTACAATAAATGCACATTCTTGTCTTGTTGTCTTGTTGTGGAAATTCCTCAGTTTCTTTACATATTTAAAAAATAATTTGCAACTAATAAATTTGGCTACATGGCCGGAAAAATACATACAGATTCAACAATGCATTTGGAGAGCAAAAATATCCCCTTCCTCATGGTGAAATTATAATTGTGGCACACTGATGACAATTTTGAGGAATAATCCCTGTCCACTCCATCTTGTCTTATGATTAACTTACACAATACATTCCATATTTTTTAGTCCAAGTGATAATGTTAGAGCAATAATCCCAAGGCATAAAATTATCATTATCGATGATCGTACGCAATCACGTTAAACAATTCATTGTACAACTTGCACATGGTATGGAAAAAGAAGTAAAATTGCAAACTTCGCAAATTGAGGTATATTAATTTCAGGACGTCCTGTTTTTCCCCAGTATTAAAACCGTACAAAACACAGTAAAATATAACCAGAAAACTTTGCTTTGCAATCTTTATCACTTTCTTTATCCTCCACTTACAGACTGATTTGCAACTATTGTTGCACTTTCAAAGTTGGAACAAAACATCATGCTTTGTACAAACAAAATTTTCAACTCCCAATTCACTCACAGCATGTGATTCGATTCCCACTGTGTTACAAATATTTCCCTATATAAAAGCTAAGTGCTTGCAACTGGCCTGGTTGCAACAAGAAATAAATCTGTACACTGCTGCTGAACAGGATTAATCCGAACAGCGTCGTCACGAATCCACCTTTCCCAGAGGCTTTGTCGGAAGAAAGTTTGTGCGGACCAAGTCCAGCTTCTTTTGCTCGCACTCCATAACTAGGCGATTCAGTTCTCCAGCACTGTAGCCCAATAAACTCTTCAAGTCACACACAAACTTGTAAACAAACCGCTTGCCATGGACCTAGCAAGGAAAAACAATCATTGCATCACATTGTTCGCACAATTATTTTTCAAGCGCTGTTACTACAACAAACCTTGGCAATCATGTCACCATCGTAATAGTATCGTAATGCGCGGCTTAACTTCTCGTAATTCATAGTGGGTTTATTTTTTCTCTGACCCCAGAGCTGGGCTACGACTTCAGGGTTGTTCAGTTTGAACTCCCCATCTTCGCCAATCCACTGAATCACTTCACGGTGATCTTTGTCCGTTAAGAGTTCCAGCAGAAATTGCCACAGTTGAATTTGCCCATTATTACCTGTAAAATTGTGCATGTAAAATGATGCAGTCAATTATTGTCTTCCATAGCATATATCTAAAATGTATAGTGCACAACGTTGTTAATTTATATTTACCTGTTCTGTTTCCAGGTTGGGGAGAGTGCGCGGACATATCCGCTAGCCGTGGCATGCCAATCTTAGGGGACCTTGGCCTTCCTTTGAGCGTTAATGGCCGTCCAATTTTTCCTGAGTATTCCACAGCTCAAGTTAAAATCAATCCCGGAATTTTAATTCGGAATTCACCTAGTACATACCATCAGCGGTCAGCGTATACGTTGCGACAGGTTTCAACGTTTGTGGTTGCACAACGGCTAAATGGAAATGCAATCAACATCAACGTCGTCAATGCTAACGATCACTTTCATTGTCACTAATACATACCTACAAACTTGCATTTCCTCAGCAATTCTAAATGCGTCCAGAAATGATCATTGAGGTCAAAAGGCACAAGTCTGGCAAATTCTTCGTGGCTTAGGTCGCACAGCTGCCGTCCACTGATATTCCACTCTTCCATTTTTACACCCTGAAGATTGAACTGTTTCATGGCCCATTGGATCCAAATTTTAACATGTGTTGGACTCCACAGTGACGGATCTAAACAGAACACACGTCAACATTTCCCCACACAATCATTCATTTCCACGTCTTGACATTTACCATAAGGTATTTTGAGCCTTTCCTGCTCTTTTCTGAACTGGGCACATATAACCCATCTTGTCACATTTTCCTGTTCCTCTGTAATGGACACTATGCATATAGCAACATAACGAGGCAGAATACATTCAGTTACAATGAGTTGCACCATTTGTTACCTTGATGCAACGGCACTGTACTCGTAGTCATCTCCAGAATTTCTTCCGCAGGCTTCAAAACGTCAACGATATTAATTTTTTTCATATCTATAACGAGATTACCGTAATTATGAACCAGCACATTCTCTTCCGGCAGGATAACAATATCAATAACCACTTTACCTCCGTTTGCAATCTCTACATTTATCTGAACCAAGCCTTCCCCTTCTACACACTGATCAACGAGGTTTTTACTTGCATCCAACTGATATGGGAAAAATAAACCATATTACTTTGAAATACACATCTGGTCAAAAAATTAAACTATATTCCAATCATTGCCTCATGTGTATCTTGCAAGAAGAAAGTATAATCGGACAAATCTAGCCCAAGTTTCTGGACTAAGAGGGCTCTCAGTGTGGACAGTGGCTCTTTTATGTCCATGTGCTGAGCGATGATGCTCATGGTCTGGCTTTCCTGACTGTTTTCAAAACCGGATGCAAACAAACAAAATTTACATTATACGCATTTATTACATAACATCGCTGCTTGCCCATGCCGGTGGCATAATTGATACATGGCTATCACCTGTATTCCCCCTGTTCTTCGACCATGGTTACTGTACAGTCATCGGGCGTCTGCAACGAGATGACTTGAGCAGTGGCTGATTGCGATACAAGAGAATCTTCACAGTCATCTGTATCTGGACTACTTGCATCGTCTCTTCGGCCCTTTTTAAGGGACGAGTCGATACTGGATACTCCAGCGGCCCTCTTCATACTGGGACCACTGAAAAAGAACAGTAATATCCAACGTCAACGTAAAAAGAATGATCATTGTAATAAATTAAATGTTCTATACATTTATGGCATAAAATTAAACATAGCAAACACATCACACATACACTGAGCATAGCACTGAGTATGCTAACCTTGACTCCAAAAATGCAGATTAATTAAAATTAATAGTGTTACTGTGCGAAACCAGCACCGTGCAATTTAATTGCATGCAACATAGCTACGCGCAACTTTCCCGATGGCAATGAATAAGAAACTTGCACTATAATCAAACCCGTGCAAGATAATTGCTAGGACAAAATTTGGGGTTGATGTTCGCGCGATCTTGAATCGTTTCCAACCTGACACCGATGACCTTGACTTTCGAGACGCAAAAACAGACGTCATGTGATCGGTACAAAGACGACGACAGTGACGATTAACACGACTTTCGATCACATCCGGCTCCAAATCGTTATTTTATATCGAAACCAGAGAAATCGAACAAAGCGCTCCGAAGCAGGCGTTCATTTCCGGAGAATGGAATTAGCCCATGGGCACGTAATACCAAGCGTAATACTCAGAAACACTCTGCTCAAGTACGTGGTAACCAATTTCGACCAGCGCCATCTATCGGCGAGAATCCTCTTATCGATGTTTAGTGCCTGTCAATGTTAATTCGAAAGCGCCCCCTGACGGAAGAAGTGAATAAATGTCGCACGTTAACAGGGAAGAGAACTTCGGCGAAGATTAGTGTGTGAAAACTTGTTGATGTGCACCTTGGCATGACGCGTCACAAGTTTTCTGGCAAACTGTCGTCTCGAAAAGATTCGTAATTTTAACACTACTTACCACTGTCTGGTGAGGACAGCGTTTCCTTATCACCCCTCAACTTCTTCGAACCCACCAAAACAAGCAGTACAGTTCACAACAAACGGCCAAATTATCCCCGCAGGAAATGCCAGACAAAAGGAAACGCCAAACGTATCACGTGGTCCCTAGCAACGCCCAATCATATTGCGTGAAACGTGGATCGTGACGTCATGAATTTGTAACTACATTCCGCCGTCATCAGCGCGCAACGGCGCTTTTGCTAATCACAAATCTATTGTCAATCTTGTCAACCATGGAATTTCTGGGTCGCTTTTTCGACTTATCTGCGTGATGACAGGTCGAAGAGTTCTTTATTTCAATTGACACGATCCAGTCATATTTGCAGGAAAAGTACGCGACGTTATTTACGAAACTTTCACAGAAAAATTACGACTTTGAAATGCCAAATTAGCTGCAGGAACACCACATATCACAACAATCTTTCTTAAAAAATTGGCAGACGAAACTTCCTAAAAGTTCCCTTTAAGTTAGGTAAAAAATCAAGGTCATCAATATGAATCCATTTGGTTTAGTGACTGCATTGCAATACATTGTTCTATATAAAAGAAAACATTGAATTCGTGTGAACAAACGCTTGGAAGGTTCAAGAGTATCGGAAATGATAATAAAATATAAAGCAAGGATTGGCAGTAATGGTCAAGCCACTTCCTCAGAAATCATTCAATAGATAGATTACAAACTCAAGCTTATGTAATAATTATATTATATTTAACATTGATGCATGAAGAATAATTATTGTAGAACAATTTGTGTAATTTATGCAATCGTGGCATTTTAGCATCATTTCCAGGTGACTCCATTACATGGAACCCACATCAGTTTTACTTTTAATCAAATACAATATCGCCAAATTGAAGGATAATACGCACCGTTCATACGTTTACAGAATGAACTATTAGCCTACCAACAAGAAACAATGATTATACTGATTGACATGTAGTTCCTAGCTGAATTATTACTAAAAAGAAACTCTTGCATCTTTTCTTTCGTCTGTTAAATTAAGCTAGAACTAAATAAAAGAAATCATTGTCAGTACATGGAAACTTGCAGTCAGAATAGTCAAAAGTAGCAACAAAATTCAAGAAATTAAAAATTTACACATAGTATAGGGTTTTCATAATTCTGAATTTTGTAACTACGAGTTTTGACTGTAATGCAACTGTATGGACCACGGGCCCTACTTACTGGCCATTGCCTCGGATGAAAAGTATTTGACATCAAAGTCTTGATCACCGTTTAGTTTATCAAGACATGGCTTCACTTGTGTTTGTAAAACTCTGAAATAAAAACAAATCTGATGACAAATTCCCCACAACACAACTATGTATCTATAACACATATTATTATATACGAACTCTGGGTCCAGCGCCGGGCCAATCTTCTGTAAAGTTTTTGCAACATTGAATCGCACGTTGGCAACGTTGTCATTGGCCATGCCCAACACAGTGGGCAGCATCAGTCTGATGGTTATGTCAGTACCGCACACTTCTGCCAAAAGCTGCACACGAAATGTTAAAATCAGCCAATTGCCTTGAATAGAAAAAATGAGATATTGTAGACCTACATTGATGCAAAACAAACAGGTCATTCTGTGCAAATAATTTTGATCTTGTGACATGGCCACCACTTTCGGAATCACTGTATTTGTTGCCCAGTCAGGTCCAAACTTTTCCACCAGTTTTTTCAAGTTTAATGTCGCTGCCTCACGTATAGCAAATACTGCAGAATTAACGATAAATAACATTAATATGACGATTTTTAAAGCCTAAATAACTATTTCCTGTTTTCCTCAGACAAACTATGCACAACATCTAAAAATTTACTACCGTGGTCCACAAGCCAGGTCATGCACAGTGAATTAAGCTTCTCGTCAAAGAACTCGACACCCTGAATAGAAAAAGTAAAAATTACAAATATTAATAACAAATTAATTAGCCGAAGACCACAATCTAATAGGATAATACATTACCAATTGGCCAGCAAGAAGTGGCATATATTCTATTATCGCCAGACGAACTCGCCACTTGGCATCTTCAGCCAATTCAACAATTGCCGGAAGCAAGCTCTGGGACAATTGCTGAATACCAATCACCTCATTCACACAATCCAAGTTTGATATAATATTCAGACGAACTTCGGGACATTCGTCCTTCAGTTGGGCCAATATCAATGGCAACAGGTGTTCCACAGTACTGGCAAAAATGGAAATCACACACATCAGTTATTCTCAACACAACTACAAAAACCCAGCTCACTAGACTTTACTTGTTTTTTCCAAGTATTGGAGACAATCCCATGATAACTGACGCAAGGGCAGACTTGACATGCTGGTTCACATCTGAAACTAATTCTTTGACACAGGGAAGTATATTGGTCATGATGACAGACTCTTGGATACTAGGGTCCAAGTTCTGGCAGAAATCTGCGAAAGAATCTCATCCATAAGCTAAATATCCATTATGTGCAAATGTGAAAAGAAAAAAATACCAACCCTTCACTTTATTAGCAGCTGCTGCCCGAACTTCAGCTTCGCAATCTTTCAAAAGACTCTGGAATGCAGGTACAAGATCTGCTTTGGTGATTTCAGGCCCAACTGCCTTTTGCAACTATGCGATAACAAGGTTACATTAGTTTAAGCAAATGTAAGATGCGCAATGCTATAAAAACTCACATCTGTGAACTTGTCTGCAACCATATAACGAACACGCCATGACTTGTCTTCCGAAGCCTGCCTTAAAGTGGGCATCACTAACTGTTCAACATCCTCTTGCGGTAACAAGGATGAGATGCTGACGCAAGCTTCGATGGCCAATAGACGCACGGAATCCTAAAAATTTAACGTAATATGACAAATGTATATCAAATGTGATTTAGAAATTTGTTTGTATCGGTAAAAACAAACTTGTTCGTCTTGTGCCAAATTGATAAACATTGGAATCAGGTCTGACTTCAGATACTCCAACTCAGCGACTTTTGCAAATTCACCAAGTTTTCCCGCAGCAGCTCGTCTGACCATCGGGGTATCATCTTGGCAGAGGTTGCGGAAGAAACTGTACAAAAAGATTGGTTGAGAACAAAATTGCAACTGTTGGCTGCAAGCAATAACGCACACGTACCTTCTTAGTTCTGTCTTCACCGCATTTGAAACTCGAGGGTAGCAGACGCTGAACAAACCACAAGCAGATGTCCGGGATGTAAACCAATCACCTGCATGAATAAAAACATATTATAGAACGTGGACTTGAAAAAGCCAAATAAAGTATAGCACACAAGAAACACAACGTGGGCAAGTGAAAAAGATCACATTTATTACCTCCTGATAACCTCTTCAGCAAAGGAACAAAATGCTGTTCCAAATCAGCTGTGCTGTGTTGACTTGAAATATTTCTCAAAGATTCTACAGCCTTGTCCCGGACCACAGTTTCCTCTACAGTAGCCAAACTTTCCAGCGGCGACTACAAAAGCACATAAATAATTCAAATCAACCCTATAAACGTCCCAAAAAACTGAATAATGCAAATAATGTATACAAACCAGTAGGCAATGAACGAATTCTGGTCCGCCCACCAACTGTGTGAAATTGCCCAATTGCTCCGCCAAAGCCAACAAAACTTCATCTTCATCATAAATAGTATCTACACAAAAAGCAAATACCATTTAGAAAAAAAATCCACGAAAAGAATCCGACATTTTGGCGAAAACAGAAAAAAATCATCCTGCGCAACTTTATTGCTTCTGCAATCTAGCTCATGCAACATTCTACCAGGTCTTGCAACGATCAACCGTTCGTGACGTCACTACATATTGCAATTACTACATCGGACCGCAATAAAGTTGCTTTGTATTTAGGCTTACCCGTCAGAAACGGCACAAGCTCACTACGAGTTCGTTCAACGCCCAAAGCAAGAGCTATCGTGGACAACTTCTTGATGCTGTTTATCCTTAACTAAATAAAAGAGAAAGAGAGATGGGTTAACAATCGATCGGCGCGATCATGATTTTTGTAAAGCAGGCACGTCAATAAACTGCGAGGTGGGACCGCAATGTATCGATCGATCCTCGCAAAATTTGCGCTCAGACGGTTAAATCTCAAGCACAAATCGCAAGTTGAGTGACAAATCATTCGAAAATCGTACCTGTACATCTTCATTTCGTAATTCGTCTATGAGAACGGCCACCGGATAGAGAGAGTCGTCTCCTGCGAGATCGCTCGCCGCCATTACGATCTTTAAAAGTATGAAAAATTATCGAATATAGGCGTCTGCGCAGAGTGCACTAATCTGCCACGCATGCGCATTTCTGCTCAACGGTTCAATTCCGTCCGAGCGGGAAATTTGAATGGAAATCGATATTTTTTGTTCAAATTATATGCCTGAGACCGTGTTTTAAAAGATATATTTTTAAATACAACTCAATTATTTCACAGTCTCAAAAACGTTATTATTTTTTTAAAAACCTGTATTTTGCCACCTTCAATTTGCTTCCTATAGATCCGTTCAAGGCTACTAGACTAAAAGGCTACGAGACTCGGCTTGGAGGGGGGGAGGAGACGCCTAAATTCGACACGCTGTCGGTAGATGGCAGCACTTACAGGTTCCACAATGTGGGTGGGGTGGTCCTGAGTTAGTTGTGGACCTGTTCAGTGAGGCTACTGCTTGTGTAATATGCAGTTTGTCACTGATTGAAATGAGTGTGTGCGTACGTGGTGCATGTGTGAACATAGTATGTTCCCTGTGGTTCTAGCAAACAAACTTTATTCAAAATATGTTGTCCAATAATAACGCTTGCTGCATAAACTTCAACACTTCATGCAATGTTTTATTTCAATCAGTGATAAACTGCATATTACACAAGCAGTAACCTCACTGAACAGGTCCACAACTAACTCAGGACCACCCCCACCCACATTGTGGAACCTGTAGGTGCTGCCATCTACC
>JAQIWR010001786.1:0-12695 GCA_034695945.1 Glomeris hexasticha
TAGATTCCTTGACATTAAATCAATAAACAGTGAAAGATTCAAGCAAGGCATGAAAATGCTTTCTGTTCTCCTTTAAATTAGCAGAGTATATGTTTTCCGTATATTGATTGCGTTTCTGGACAGGTTCAAATAATTCAATATAAATGCATTGTATGTAATGCTTGAATAATAATGGTTTGCAGCAATTTTCACCTGGAAATGAAAGATATTTCCTATGATGACATCCTGGAAACAGTTGGTGGAGCTGGACGTTGGCAGTTCTGTCTTTTTGGCTTATGCAGCCTTTGTGCCTTTATCCCAGCGTTTCATATGTTGGGTGCTGTGTTCTTAGCATATGAACCGAACCACTGGTGCCAGGTTCGTCATTCTACATTTTTCATGCCTATTCATAGCTTATAACATTTACTATACTTTGTCCAAGCAGCCAAGTGCATGACGTCATTGTAGAACGTCACGGTAACCCCAATTGCATTGAAGCACGCGTCATTAGCTTGCTATTGCTCCACCCCAAGTGATGACGTCATGTGCTCGATATACTTGCATCCACTATATATAAAATTGAATTGTATTCAGATTCCTGGTTGGCAGCCTGGGAGCAATGCAAGCGATGAACTGAAGGCTATGTCAATACCTCGAGACAGTAAAATAATTGGAGGGTTGAGCCGTTGCAAAATCTACAACCTGAACTATTCCACAGACTTGACAGTCATTGAGGGACATGACTTTGTTTCCAATGAGAGCCTGGAACAGGTTTCCTGCGATAAATGGACTTATGATCAATCTGATATGGACTCATCTGCTGTCACACGTGTGAGCTGCTTTCACATTCCTAACATATACAGTGAAACCTGCCTAAGGTGAAACGGTGGAGTCGCTAATGTTTATGATGGTTTTGTTTATCATCAGTGGAACTTAGTATGTGAACGCAAAGCATTAGGATCTACTGTGCAGGCAACATTCATGGCAGGCTTCCTCATTGGATGTTCCTTGCATGGATTTCTAGCCGATAGGTATAAAAACAATCTTGTTCTAGCCCAATTCATCCATCTATTAGATTATAAAATACTTATTACAAACAGGTTTGGAAGACGGATATCCATATTAGCCGCGGTGTTGGAGTTGTCACTGGCTTCGCTTCTTGCCGCTGCTTCACCTTACTATGAGCTCTTCATATTCCTAAGGTTCTTGTCAGCTATTGGAGCTGCTGGTGTTTACACAGTGTCCTTCATTCAAGGTACAGACAGATACATGGGATCCCAATAAGTTATTTAATTAATATCCCTCGATTTTTATATATCTTTCAGTTACCGAGAATTGCTCGGGGAAAGTTCGAGATCTGTTTGGTATCGAATTTGAATTCCCCTTTGCTCTTGGTTACATGGTTCTTCCTGGCATTGCATACATATTGCGAGACTTCACATATATTCAACTTGCCATTGGAGCTCCTTGCCTTCTACTTATCTCCTACTTCTGGTAAGTGATTGGTAATGTTTCAACCGGAGTATGGACCATTAAAATAATCTTCGTGGTCAACATACACAAGTTTCACTGTACCACTTTCCAAAGGGTACTGCCAGAGTCTCCTCGTTGGCTCATTGCAAGAGGAAGGTGTCAGCATGCGGTGAAGGTTTTACGTTCAGTGGCCAACACTAATCGGCGTCAGGTGTCCGATGAACACCTGAGGCACATGGTAGACAGATGCTACGAGCAAGGGCTGAAGTTCAACAGTGATGGTTCTGAAAGCACCAGGTCCAGTGTGGACATCCTACTGGATCTGTTCCGTACTCCGCAGATGAGGAAACAGACTCTTGTCAGCAACTTCATGTATTTCAGCGTATCGGCAAGTTACTATGGGTTGGCTTTCAGTCTGCCAGCTCTTGGTGACAGTATCTTCTTTGTGAGCTTTTTGGCAGCTGTTGTTGAGCTACCTGCTTATATTGCCGCCTATTTGTTGGTCAAGTACACGGGTAGAAAGTGGAGTACTTGCGGAACTTTCGCAGCTGGAGGAGCTGCCTGCATCATAATTGCTTTCGTTCCTCGTGGTATTACATGTTTTATTTCATGAAAGATGATACTCCAAGGTGCAAGTTGATCTATTTGTCAGTGTTAGACTTGGAACACTTGGAGGTGCATCTTTTGTGAAACCATTCTTAAGTCATAATAGGCATCACCTCTCATGCATGTACATATTTCTTTTAGCACTTCCGGGTTTGCTGATAGGTATTGCATTGGCAGGGAAATTCTGCATTGCAATTGTCTTTGCCATCCTTTATCTATACACAGCTGAAATATTTCCAACTCAAGTTCGAAGTTTTGCAGTCGGTACCAGTTCAATGTGTGCTAGGATTGGATCCATTCTTTCACCTTATATCGTTGACTTACTGGTACGTTGAACTTTACAATAAATCCACAAAACTATTGATTTAATAATTCAATGTGAATGATAGTTAGAATTAATTGTTCTGTATACGTGTCATTATATAGGGAAGACACAACCCCATAATGCCAACTATCATCATTGGGGTGCTGTGCTTGTTATCTGGGATACTTTGTGTGTTCTTACCAGAGACCAGAGGAGTGAAACTTCCAGAAACTGTGTTTGATGTTGAAAAACGTTCTTCGAAGAGCAGCAAGAAATTATATGAACTAACACCAGTTTCGGAATTAAAATAGGCTACGATTTTTTTTCTTTTTCGAATACTACATTGGTACATAAAATGAAATCTAATAATTGGGAATATATTACATGGAGAACATTGCACTTTTTGCCCCGTTTCTCAAATAAAAATATGGGTTTTAATGCCAATAAAATTAGTACCTTTCTAGGTTTAATGACATGAATTTCCATAATTTTTTAATGGAAGCCTATGATAACCCAGATGCGTCATTCATCGCTTTTAAAAAGGATTATTGTCATCACGTCCCAATTTGTAAGTGATTACGTCAATACAGCTTATTAGCTTGGACGAAAGTGAGGTTTCTTATTGTTTTCACCCGCGATAAACGTCTGTAAAAAGTTTGAATTTGGCGCGAACGGTGACGTTTAGCGGCGCTTGTGAGAAAGGAGTTGAGATCGACAACGAAGGCGAAAAGGCGCCATAATTTCGGCAACTGGTGTGATTTGTTCGCAAGATGCACGCCTTATTTTGAAGTGATCTCGCGGGATGGCTTCTCCAACCCATGATCCATTCCTTCCACCGAACATCAGTGGATTAGTTGAAGCTGATCAGCTATTTCAAAGCTTTTACACCGAGGTAATTTAGCGTTGAATCTGCGACAAAACCGGCGTGTTTTCAAATTTAGGCCTAATAATTTTCCTTGTCATCCAGGTGAAAGAAATAGAAAAGAGAGATTCTGTCCTTACACCGAAGCAACAAATAGATAGACTTTTGCGGCCTGGTTCTACCTATTTCAATCTAAATCCTTTTGAGGTAATTATCTAAGTGAAATGCCATGATTGTCCTACCTTACTGCTTGGCTTACTGATACCGAAGCTGATACATATGCAATTAACCTAGATTGAATTTTACATTTTTATAACACCTCCGAAATCAATTATTGCTACCATTGAACCCAAGATTGAACATACACACAAAATATATGTATGCGAGGTTATTTCGTCACAGATGTCATAGATAAAATTTTGCGAAATAAATTAACCTAAATTTGTAGACAATCGTGTCAGCATTATTATTTAATTCCTTGACATTCGATAAATGTGAAATACTAAAACTATAATTATATGTTTTAATGGACTGGATTTTTATTCAGGTGCTCCAAGTTGATCCTGACACTCCGCAAGAGGACATAAGGAAGCTTTATCGTCGAGTAAGTTAAAAGTAAACTTATTGCCAAAGCAAAGATATATATTATTTATTCGTAATTTGTTTTATCCAGTTATCAATACTCGTTCATCCAGATAAAAATCAAGATGATCCTGAGAGAGCCCAAAAGGCATTTGACAGTAAGTATATGTACTGTTTGGTTTGAATCATCTGTTGGTCTTTTAGATTCCAGTATTTAATTTTAAAATTTCAGTTTTAAATCGCGCAAATAAAATTCTGGAAGAACCGGAAACAAGACAGAAATGTATGGATGTAATAGAAGAAGCGAAAGCAAGAACAGATCTGATGATCAATGAAAAGAAGAAGAAAGCGAAAAAGGAAGGGAAAGGTGCAAAAATTGACGAGGATGACCCAATAAAGGTATGTATAAATAAAGTTACTTCCATATTTATCGGATACAATTGTTTGTCATGCCACATTTCTTCTGTTAAATTATTTGTATTTCCTGCGCATTTGACATATGAAATGGTGATACACTTGCAGCAAATTGTTTTTTGCAGAAGAGGCATGCGGTTTACGTAATGACCATGAAATTATTCGCCGATATGGAAAGGAAGCGACGTGATCTTGAATCCCGGGATATGGAAGAAAGGTGTTTGACCACTATACAACACTACTCGACTGTATAAATTTGCAAAATGTACAATCCCGATTTTATTTTCCAGAAAACGAAAGCGAGAAGATGAAATAGCCCAAGAAGAGAAAGAAAAAGTGGATAAAGAATGGCAGAAAAACTTTGAAGTAAGTAATTTCAGCGTCTGCACAGATCCATACAAGTAAACAATACATGCCTTAAAATGTATTTATTTGAAAAAGAAAAAGAAAAAAACATGCTTTTTTACAATTTTATTTTAATCTCGTGATACACAGTACTAATAAAATATTACATGAACAACGTTATTAAATTATGGTTTACAATATGGTAATCTGTGTCTTAATTAAATCATTGCAGACATTCAAGTTAGAAATTATGTAATATAATTCATGTTAAAAATGTAAAAAGGCCCTTTCTAAACCTGTTAGGGTACAGAAGTAAATTCATTCATTCATTCCAGTTAGAAATTGCTTCTAGACATAGAGTTTTATAACGTTTTTTAATTATATAAATTTGATGATTTTACTTTAAAAAGTAATGTAACCGTTCATAATGATATGCACTATGTTATGTATTAAAATTAGAGCAGATTGCACTGTTTTGTGCATTGAACTTTACAAGTTTGAAGGAGAATATCTTGAGGCTGATGCTTACATTGATTATTTTTAATTAATTCGACATAGTATTAACCTAACATGGATCATTGATTTCAGGAAAGCCGTGAAGGACGCGTAACCAGTTGGCAGAGCTTTCAGCACGATAAGAAAGCCAAGAAAGCGAAGAAATTCGGCAAAAGTGGATTCCGTCCACCGAAGCACAAGGCCGAATCGAGATGAATGTCTTCCAGGTAAACCATTGCCAACCTGGATGCGATTCATTTTATTTGTCAAGGCAGAATGAATATACGGTAGCATAAAACGACACTATCATGCTATTGACATGCATTTCTAGTTTGCCAAGGTGTGTTATTTCTTCTAGAATCATCTGCAGTTACTAGAAAGTTAATCTTAAAGACATCGTTCCTATTTGCTCGCACGATTGCAGCCAGGATTTCTTATTTTTTGGTGTTGTGACGGTATCGTATTGAACACGTACCGTAACATTTGTCCGATCTTACTGGTTTCCATTCGCAAGTTAGGAAGGGAATCATATGCAGAGAGCACAGAAAGTTTTTATTCTTTTTTTCACAATGGGTTTGTCATTTGGAGGAGTTCAAATGTTGTACCATCCTTTTTGTATCGGTAAAAAACTATCAACGATCACAATCGTGAAATTATATTGGTGAAAAAGTCCATTGCGTATTGCACCAATTTTTATTTATTCAACATCAAATGTCAGATTTTTTAAATATATATTTATATACAGCTCCAAAAATACACGAATACATAAAAGTACGTGAGCAATGTTGTAACGATGAAACCACTTTTCTCTTTTTCTTGAATACATAGATTTCTGTGAAAATCGGTTTGTTAAATTGTATCACCGGTAACATTACAATTGGTAACATTACGATTTAATAACAACAATCGAGTGGAATTGCATTCGACACATTATTATTTCCCATGCGGTTATGATAAATAATTTAAAAGTTTCATTCGTGTCATCGGCTGCGTGACCGCGCCATTTAACTTTTGCATACAATATTAGAAATTAAATTCGGAACCATCAAAATTTAATTACAAACATCCTGATATGTACAAATTCCGACTTCCAACATTTAGATTGTCTTTACGGAGCTATGGCAATTTATGAGTGGAAAGCACATGGAAAGCTGCAGCCATCTTATCCTACGCAACCCTTAAAACAGCTCATGATGGCATCCCTGCAAGAAATGATTTGATTTGTTTAAAAAGTGTATAGAATGTGAGTTGTCAGTCGGTTGAAAAGATGTGTACCTTGCATATGGAATATAGGAGAGTGAGTACCATGTCATCGCGATGAACTGTATTATTACGAAGAGTAGCGCGAGCCCTCCACTTTTCCACTGCGCATTGTATAAACATTAGAAAAATAAGTTCAATATTATATCAAAACAAGTTAAATGTTACTTGCCAAAAATGCTGCAAGCATGGTTAGCACCAGAGATACCTAAAAAAATTGGATTTTATTTGATTTTATGGACCATTTATTATTAAAATTATATTTGCAATACGATTGTATAGCAAATTTTAAATTGTTTTACTGAATTTTACCAGCATCACAACGGTTGCTATGGCCCTTGTTGGGGCAAACATATTCTTCAGCTGTTTTAATGGTCCGACTAGAAATCCAGTGCTGAAAATGTCAAATAGAAATTAAGATTTTTTAACGTACAAATTAATGAAAAAATCTGCGACTTAAAATTTACAACCTTGCTATAGAAGTGATACTTCCTAGTGTGTACAATACAGCAAACGACACGTAATTTCCAAAGAATATAAATATAGTTCCCTGTTTTGAGGTAAAACAAATATACATTAGGCTTATCGACATAAATAGGCCTACATTCGAGAAATTTTAGTCAAGTCATTTTAATTACTAGAATGGAAAGAATAAATCCTATTAAAAAGCAAATGATAAATCCTTTGATTCTTGTAGACCAGCTTAGGGATGACGCATCGGAAATCTGTTTTCCAAAATTATAACGACAATTATAGTGCAATAAATTTCATAACACGGTAATTTTCCTCCATTTTCACCTGCGATACAATTCCTTGTTCTTCATCTTCATTGCCGCTTAACGCTCGTCTCAGCTTATCCATAAATAAACAACACTATTTGTTCCTTAACTAGTTCTAATTACTGTGAGCTTTACGCTGAAAGTGAGATTTGACCTGTTGCTATAAACTTCGGGATCAACGCCCATCTCATCTCGTGATCTGGCGCAACAGTTCCTGACGTCATCCGTAAGCAAAGTGTTGTCACGTGATCCGCGTATTGCGAGCAATATTTTATTGCTCACGTGAGTACATTCGTTGTATTTTATTACGTGTTCAAAACGTTACATAATTTCTAGGATCGCAATTGTGTATGCGTGATGTTCACTGTCAATTATTGATGATGAGAGTGATGATATTGTTTTTTTTGCGGATCGGATCGGGCAGGTGGATCGCGGGTTTCGTCTATATTGCCATTTAGTTCCGGCAGGTGGCAGCATCTGTTCCACATGCTGGGCATGTTAGGCTCCTATCAATTCCAACATCAATGTCAGTATTGTTTTTGGCTGGTTGCCTGAAACCAGCGTACAATGCCGTAGCATCAATTAGACCTTGTGCGTGTAAATATAAAAGCATGGTAAATAAACAACTGTCAATCGAGAATCTATTTAAAAAGCGGAATGTCATTTTTTGGGTGTATAATGTATTTTTCGCGTGGTTAGATATTTTTGAAGAATGGCCGCACACTGCCTCAATCCAGCTAAAAAAACGTAGTTGATGATCTATTTGCTGATCGCGCTAAAATACGGTAATGAATTTTAAATTTTATATGAGCCTAATTTTATTGAGGAATACGGAGGTAGCAACCCGCTTGGTGCGCTGCAGTCGCCAGCATGTGCCCATGTGATTGGCTGATGCGCTACACGCCGATGGATCCACCAACTACGTCATTTGGGGGACTAGCCAATAGCAACCGGCGTTTTGATCAACACGATAGTTCGATTTCCGCCGACAGGTGGCGCTGAAGCTAATTCGAGTTAACGTTGCTACTTCCCTATTGAATGGCATCACCATGACGGCGGAGTTGCGTATGGTTCGTACCTTTCCACGTAGATGGCGCTGCGTCTTATCACCCTTTCTCTCCCCCCCCCCCCCCCCACTTCCACCGAAACATTAATTGTTATTAATCATCCAATCTTCTTATTATTTTATGGGGAAATTAGTTTATGGTGACAACTCATATGCAGTATTTAGAAAACAAAAAAGTTTCTCATACATGTGCAAGATTTGAGAAATTGGTTGAATACTCTTTAAATGTGACGCCATTTTTTTGTTATAGCAGCAATTAACTAACTTATATATCATGTGATCCAAGTTCCAATCATTTTCCCTACACAAATATTGACTCTACTGTATTATTTCATTGTGCCATCTGGTATTAGAAGTAAGGGGCATTTTTCTTTTCCTAAATTACTGTTTGGGGGTTGCTGCAGTTTATGATACATGGAGTAGTAAAAAATCAATAATGTGTCACATAATATTGGAACAGCCCCTTACAAGAAACAACCGTTGTTTGCTGTCTTTTTATCAGGACGGTCTCAAAAATAAAGTGTAATTTATTGCCAATCTCGCTGATGGGATTAATAAAGTAGGCAGAAATCTGCTGCATGCGTAATGCATAAAATGCGCAAAGAGGCGGAAACATTGTTGCTATTTGCAGTTTAAGTTGCAGTTGTAAAAATGTATCTCCATTTGCTCTTTATTTTCTGGCATAACGACCACTATTTTTTATCTTCCTTACTCTGCTCCTCTCTCTGCCTCTATCATTCAATAAGAAAGTGGCATTGTATCTTTCCCCCCTTTTTTCACTTGTCACGTGGGATAATTCAACTATGTACATTTGTTTTATCTGTGGAAGTGAATTTTTTATACAGTACCAATAATTTACTCCTAGAATGATGTGATAATAAGGAGCTTTGCTGCAGTTGCATGCGACAATGTGATAGTTATAGGTGGCACCACTGGTGATTAGGCCTCCTTCCTTTGTCTTTTTTTTTATCAATTATTTCAAATACAGCTGCTATTTTTTGTCACGGTATTTAAAAAGTGACATAACATTGCAATGTAAAAGTTTTGATGTAGGTATATTACATTTTAGAAAATAGCGATGACACGCGTGCACGTTGCGCGATTGCGCCGAACATGGATAGCGCTCAGTAAAGCTGTGAAGTAATTTTTTGGTGATAGAATGATATAGGCATTGAGTAGAATGTAGATATTTAAAGAGAGTGCCTTCAGCAGATTAAAGTTTTTCGTTAAGAAAAGATCTGCGGAAAGATGAAGTCGGAACAACTTTTTACCCGTTGGATTACTCGGCACGCAAATCTTCGGTTTGAGTTATTGCTGTGCTTTTTCTTCCTTATAATAACTATGTTCTATGCAAGCATTTGATTGCCATAGGGGCTTTTTGGCAATGATGAAGTTCAGTTGGGAGGAATTGTTTGTTACGAATTTATAGGCCTTGTTCGTACGCGATGGCTGCCGCGGGTTGTTCGTGAAACTTCGGTCTGAGGAGTTCAATTCTTCAGGTTGCTTATGACTGCCTATTATAGAAATGTCTTCACATCTTCCAACCAACACATAGCACACTTTCCTCTTCCTGTTTGGCACTGTTTGTCCTCTTTTGTTTGCATTCGCTGTTGTCTTCTGGGTTTTGATTACACTTGGCGCGTATAGTAGCACACAGACAATCCTCATCCTCTTCCTACACACCTTACCTTTATTTGTTCCTTAATTACCTCCTAAGAGTTCCTTCACTTCTCTTTCCCACTCAGTTCTTTTATTTAGAATTTCGATCCTGCAAGAAAATTGTCAAAATTTCAAAATTTACGAATACACGTTAACCGAACAAGTGGTCCGCAGTAGGTAGGCCTGTCAGTTGTAGTTTCTATCGGGTTTGGTACAGTTTGGTTATGTTTTTTAAGGGATTATTGTTGTATGACTTTCGTTGCTGAATCCAGTCTGAACTGAAATGGCAGCCATTTTGGGGGTTATGGGTTATGTTTGGAGGAAAGAGACTGGTTTGTTTCTTGTTTGGGATTTGTGTTTTGACCGACAAAGATTCAATTTGTCATGGGGGATTTGAATTGTTGGGTGTGATCGATGTCATTGTGGGTTTGGATGCAGTGGGAAGTGTCTGGCTCGGTCCCAGGAGGCACGTGTGTGACGAGTGGCAGTCGTTTCGCACTCGGCGCCCGGCAGGTGGCGCGCCGAGCACAAGTCGTTTTCGCGCCATTTATTTACCGAAAAACGTGTGATTGGCGTGGCAGGGTGTAAAAATAAGCTTCTGCAAATAAAACGCACACTCGTAGAGGCAGTTAAAATGTCAGAAGAAGAGAGCAATGTGCAATGGATCTCGTGGCATCTCGTCCATTCCCGCGAGAACCCAATATGTCCGCCAAGATGGCGTCATTTTAGACTGGAAGAAAAACTAAGGACAAGGAAAGCAGACAATTGTGTTCTTCTGCTTGAGTTGACACAATATAGTATCAGTGTTAGTTTAAAGAATATACGTAAAAGGTGAAATGTTGTGAATGAGATGGAACATGTATGTGTAAAGTAATGGAAAAAATGGCTAAATGTATTATACAAAATGGAGTCTAATAGTTTTTCAAGCCTCTTGGGGAATTTAGAAGAACGCAGCAGGAAATTGAAAACGTTTTTTCTTGCTTGGGGCCTGATGAAACAACTGAAATAAACTCTTATATAGGTGAAAGAGGAATAAATATTGAATGCACAATTTAGGTATTTGCTCCAGATAATGTCATGCTTTATGCATAGGTGCAAATAGGAATTAAAACAGTGAGTTTAATGTAAACAAGGGAAAATTAATAATATATACTGTATGTAGCCTTAGGGGATCTACCTCTGAAGAATTGAATAACAAACTGGGCTGAAATGACTTGGATTAATTTATTATTAATACGAGGTAAATGGAAAAGTAAACAACATTAATATGGTTACACTGTAATGGGAAACCACAAACTTGGACCACAACAAGTTGGTGAAGATGCCAGAGGGCTTTTTGGTAGTTAAAACTACCAAAACCCATCTTGTCACTTGAACAGGAGTTGCCCACAGCAGAACTCGATAGATGCTGGATAACATGGCAACATTATAGTACTTTGGTAATTTGTCCTTTTAAACATTTAAACCAGCAAGTGCAAGCTATCCCAAAATGCACTGCCAGAACAGTACGTATAAATAAGGGAAGCAGCCAACTCTCATGCACTCCTGTTGTAGTGGTGAAACACACATTACAAGACTATCATAGAATGTAAGGACAACATAAAAGACCAGAGCACAGAAGAGGATCATCCAGAAGCTGTGAGGAGTGTTTATGTGTAAATAAACAAATGCATCCACCAAGTAGCCAAGTGTGGCGTTTCGTATTGTAAAGCACCACAACACTGAATAGTCATTATTGTACTAACATAATTTATAGACGATCCCCCCAAAAGATATTTACACGACATTTTCCAATTATGTTGCGAAATATTTCAACGATTTTCCTTTGTAGGGAAGGAACTTTATGATCGGGTTGCTGACAGTTATGGGGTAAACATTTCTTATCAAATGGGCTATTTTTAGAGGAAAGTATTCCTGGTATTTTAAACGTGCCCTATAAAGCGAAAATAATCCAGAAGCGGCTCTCTAATTGAAAAATGGCCACATTGCAAGTGGATGTGACAACATGGCTGCCTACTGGGGAAAAGGGTGCAACAAAAGTCTGCCATATTATTAAAAGAACTTGAAAACTTTGTAAATCCTGGTTATAAAATGTAAACAATCAGTTTCAGGAAATGAATCAATACCATTTGCATAAACATGATGGGGTTTGGTAAAAGACTGACTGATATCAGAACAACTGCTATGAACACCACATCGAAGCACGATTGAAGTAGGCTGAGCAGCATCTATCCTGGACTAAGAATTAGCACAGTGTTGTATTTAGTGACAAACAGGAATGTAATTTGGACGGTCCAGATGGATTACAATGTTACTGGCATGACATCAGAAAAGATGAAGCAACACTTATGAGCTGGAACTTTAGTGGCAGATCGGTCGTGGCTTGGGCTGCATTTGGAACCAAGAGAGTGACATTGTGTTCCTGTCAGGTCATCAAACTGCAGCTAGTTATACCAAAAGACTTCAGCAAACTATTTGTGGAAAAAAGGCAAGGATGCTATGGCTGGGATGAAATGGATCTTCCGAAAAGACAATGCAAGTATCCACCTCGTTTAAAAAGACTAAACAGTACAATGAGCACTGTGGATGAGTTGAAGTCTGCAATCATCACATGTTGGGAGTTATCAGCTCAAGATTTCTGCAAAACGTTGATCAATTCCATGCGCAATAGCTGCATTGATGCAATTAAAAATGGCGGCAAAGGAATTAAATACTAAACTTCTGTTTTGATTATTGTTGTTGCATGCTTTTTTGCACACTATAAATTTTACATTATTCGACATTATTCCAATGTGCTTAAAGGACTCCCGACACGGTTTTGTAACACCTGATGAAAATCACACGATAGATACTATGCTGAAAAATAAAACT
>JAQIWR010001787.1:0-12694 GCA_034695945.1 Glomeris hexasticha
ATTCTCGATCCAGTTCTGTGTTCACGGTTATTTCACCTGTAGATGAGCTTATTGCGAACCAACTGCTTTTTTCTCCTACGTATCATATTATATTGTAATACCTAATATTCTGAATATTGAATACATGTATGGAAACTTTTATTATACCTGTTAGGATGGAGTACACAATACCATTATTAATTCCCCGGTCTCCATCAACTGCCGATACAGTTAGCACAGTGTGGCCCTGTAATGTTTGCAAAATAATACATCCATGTGCTTGAATGGAAGTAATTCTGTTATGGAAATTTACCACAGGGGCATCTTCAGGGACAGTAGTGAACTGTTGAAAAACAGTAAATTGAGGTGGTTGATCATCTTCATCGATCACGATCACCGTCACTGTAGCTTGGATGAATGGGACACAAGGTTCATCAGTGGATTCCCTTGCTGTAACAGTTAGAATGTATATGGACTCCTCTTCAAAGTCCAGTGGCCGAGTTGTTGTCAGATTAACTTGTTTCCCGTATTCGTTAAAAGTGAAGGATTCAAAGGCAAATAACCCATTGTAGTCATCCTTACAATACCAATTTTTTTTTGTAAGTTCATTCTGTAATGATGTGATACAATGATAGCATTATACCTCCAGTGATACTGTAATCCTTTGAATATCCAGAAGACTTAGACCTGTCCCTGTTACACTCAAGGTGATCACATAAGTTGGAGCCTCTTGATTCTGTTTGTTAGTATTTGGTTTTAATTTCTGATGTTGCTTAGCGTAATAGGATTGAACAATAAATTCTTAGTTACCTCTGGGATGTTGACAATTGTTGATGAGGATTCAAATTGAAGAGAGTGGCTAGTAGAGCTTCCTTTTATTATGTGAACAGTTGTTGATTCAGAATCTGTATACTAGAAATATAGTCATTGTCAGTGACCAACATGGCGCAAGTACTACATAATTGTATTTATTATTTATAACAAATTTGCATGCGAACATATTACCCCATTGTTATCTCTGGCAGTTATTGTGATGATGTAGCTCGTTTTCTAATAATAGAAAATAAGTTGTTTATTTTCTTTCCCCAAGGAATCAATCTTCCCCCGGGATACGAAGGTAATTTGTTTCTGAACATAACTTTGTAAGGTGACATAATGAAACAATTTATGTCAGTTGAGTTTTAACTAGAGTTTTGACATTCAATAATCATCATCGTATTCTCGATTTTTTAAATGCGGGTTTCGTAATCTGTGGGAAGATTGTATACCATATTATAATGTCTACGGTTTTTTACGTTATCATAGCATAAGTCTTGTCTAGCATATACAGCACCAGTAGTATTATAACTTGATGGTTTTCCGGTGGAATTTACTGCAAATATCTCTGAATTTTGAGACGTCAATGTAAATGTTGTGCTATAACCATAATTGTTGTATGCAGAAAAAAGGTAGACTGGTTGCTTTTCTGAAAAATGCAATTTGCAAAACGTATACTATTTGAAATTCGTGAATATAAGCTGCTTTGTTGTTGCACGTACGGTAGTCATTGGTTTCGAGCCAATCAACAGTAGCTGGAGCATACATGGTAATGGCAGCATTTGCTAAATGAAATTAATTGTAATTAATTTTCACAAATGGAATTATAGCTGGGCATAAAGAAACCCCTTAATAACATTGCTTCTTACCAATCGTGATGCAAGAAATCAAGCAGAATATAATTTGAAAGTTTATGTTGTGGCCCATGGTTTTTGTAGCTGCATGCAGTGAAGATTCGTCTGGTTTTGTAGAAATTAATGTTACTTGTTTGCACCTTATATTTTTATACTGTTTGTTTTATGAAATGTTTATCTGTTTCTTCGGTTTTCCTACCTTCTTCCTTGAACACTGTTAAAGTTCAATAGACGATGTGACACATGATTGAAGATAGACGAACTTTCGCGAACTTTCAATTTCTGTTCATTATCAAATTGTCAGCAGGTTTAATTAATATAGTTTGCATGTCTTAGATATGTTATCAGTCAGTTCTTATCCAGGTACTGAGCACGTAGGATTGTTTACACAATGCAATTCCCATTTAATATCCGAATCCAAATTTATTACTCCGAAATTTTTTAAATTTTTTAGCATGTGCAGTACATAAATTACAGTAATGAATAATAGCTCCATAGCAATATTCTGTGCTGTTGCTGAAGACGTTTTAAAATTGCAATTCATTATTTGCACTGTTACTGACTGTGAACTTATTGTAAAAAGAGGGGAACCAGAGTCGTAAGCTTCAACTTGCAGTTGTAATTTGCAGACATCTTCTTGACAGTTACAGGCACTAATAAATAACTGATCAATGGTATTGACTGGACTGATCAAATGTCATGTGCCCATTTGATTCGCCCCAACTCATTACTAATAGGTAATAATACCATGCATGTCGATCAAATTGCTAACTAATTGCAGTGTGTTACTTTGAACACCGGTATATTACAATGCTCTTACCAGGGTGTGTAATATTTTTATATGTAATTACACATATTGAGTAAATTTAAACAAATTGTATATGAAAATATGGAATATACAGTACGTTGGAAAAGTCACTAATATTTTATCCTCGAATGTTCAGCATCTTTATCTTATGATTTAATGCTCTATCAATAGGCATTAAGTAAATGAACATGATTTTGCATGGTGGCATTCTTTATCAGAGTGTGACACAAACATTTCTATACGTCTTGATAATCGTAACAATACAGTTTGAATTGTATAGATTGATACTGTTGCCTCGGTTACCACCAGATAACTCAGCTGGACCGAGTAGGTACATGAAGATCACAGTGTCTGCAAATTGATTTCGCAATGCATATCCATGATTCATTTTAAGCTGGAAAAGTACTAGACCTGTATAGTAATGTATGGTGACATTTTGGTTGGGTTCCCGAGGAAAATGTACAAGTGCATGATTACCTATGAAACCTATTTCGGAACACGATAAAAGTGTAGTTTCTCTTAAACTAATTGTCCTCTACAACTTATTGACAATATCCATCTATTTTATATGGTTTTCTATTTCGGATTTCAAAAACCTTGAAAACTTCGATTGATTTAAAAGGTCACCTGCCCATTCGAGTCGACACACATCTTTACTATAAAATATCAATGTTTTTAAATGCTGTGATTGGAATTCAATATCCATATATATTTATTATCCTACGCTAGCAGTATTTATTTCTACAATTTTCCTAACGTCATATCCTCGAGTCGCTGATAAAACACATGTTTGAACATGTAGTTGAAATGTCAGTTTATGTTGTATATACATGTATATTCAGCATTATTATAAAGTTCCCATGTCTGATATTATATATATTACTTCCAGTACTTTCCGATTATTCTGCTTAGTTTCGTTGTTTATTAGTCGTGTGAATTCCAGACTATGAAAGTGCTGACTATACAGCACTTAATATTTGAATAAATAATTTATTGCTCAAAAATATGAAATTACATTAACATCCGCAATACGTAAATTACTACAATGAAGAGTAGTTCAAAGCCAATATTGTGTGTTGTTGCAGATGACGTTTTAAAGCAGTAGCAATTCATTATTTTAGCCGTTACAGTCAGGGAACTTTTCATAATGGGGGAACCAGAGTCGTAAGCTTCAACTTCCAGTTCTAATTTGCAGACATCTTCTTGACCGTTACATGCACCAATTGATGCCAGATTAATGGTATCGACTGGACTGATCAACCCAAATGATTTTCCTGTCTGTGTTTGTGACTCAATCTTGAAGTACTTTTCGTTACCATTGGCAGCCAAACGATACTTTACAGTACCATTCTCTCCACTATCAGCATCCATAGCCTGCGAATAGAATTATTTACAGGAGATGAATATGTTTAATCATGCATTTACATTATACACATGTAAAACAGGAAATTTTCAAACCTGTACGACGAACGGAGACTCAAATTCATTTGCACCGTTGAATATCATGCCTTCACCGGATGATGCCGTGAAATTTGGACTGTTGTCATTCACGTCAGTTACGGTTCCAGATAATGCAAATGTAGCTCGTTTTCCAAAATCCCATGCTTCTATTATCACATCGAAAGTTTTACCAGATTCGTAGTCGAATATGGCCGGGTTAAATATGGTCACAATGCCGGTTTCCTCGTCTAACTGCAAGCTGTAACAAAGAATTGATTATAATACGTTGCATTGAAACAATTAATTTTGTATGTGGCAGACTTGTAACCGGAACAATATATCCATTAGAACACTATCATTATTTGCATATTAATGTAATGCAATAATATTGTTCTCACCCTTTAGCAGATGACCCAGCCATATTCATGTACTTTATGCTTGTGGAATTGTGGTTGTCATTTGAATACAACACCTGGAATTGAATAAATTCGTTAAAAAGTTTAACTGTATGTTGTGTATAGCAATTTGGTATAATAGTATACCTTAAATTTGCAAACTGTAGTTCCAATCTTAGAATTCTCCGGCACAGCAAAGCATTCACTAGATTCGTCTAGGACCATTGTCACTGCTTTGTCATCGAGTACGGAGACTGTCACAGTTGAACTTGATTTCAATGTGCCATCCTTTTTGTCTGTGGCTTCTACCTGCAAATGTGAACAATTTTGGATTGGATATCACTTTTTACCAAACTTTTGATCTAATGTGCAATATGCTACATTGGGATTCTTAGACTTTTCAACTTACCGTTAAGATGTATGATGGTTGATTTTCGTAGTCAAGGGGAGCAGTTACTACAATGGCAAACAAGTAATTAGTTCCAACACCTTCGTTTGCGGAGAGTTGGAACGGAACATCTGTTTCTTTGATGGACACATTGAAACCTGCATTTGCTTCCTAAAGTTATAATAACATTTTTTATAATTAACAAAATATCTTATCACTATAGTTGTGCATGCAGTAATAAATGTGTGCCTCATCGTAGTCAGATACTTGTATCAAATGGTCCAGTGTTACAGGGAAACCTGATGTAGCACTTTCTATTACAGACCCGTTATAAGTTAATTGTGAAAATGTAGGTTTATTGTCGTTTTCGTCAAGTAAATGAACAGTCATTGTTACTGTTGCTGTGCTATCTTCATTGTCAACTTGTGCAGCCTAATGAAAAATTGATAAAATGGTCTTAATTAGTATGATAGTTTAGGATAATAATGGGTAATGTGTGTTTCTGTCCACCGTTATAATTAATGCAGTTCCAGATTGTTCGTATCCTTCACCTTCCCTATCCGGTGGTTTTTGTACCGTGATCACTCCGCTAACTGGGTCTATGTGATACCATTCTGAATCTGTAAATATATGGGATCAACCAAGGTTATTATTTAGTGTGTGTAAATTTATACAATTGCAAGTTAGGGTTGTAACCACAATACCATCTTGGAAAGAGTAGCTTATAGCTTGGTTGAGTCCATAGTCTCCGTCAACAGCCGTCACGGTTGTTACTAATGTGCCCTGTTGAAATTTGGAAGTAGTCAGAATAGCAATTAATGGATTATACAGTCTCCTAATTATGTTATCACTTACTACGGCCGAATTTTCCGGTATTTCTTCATATGGGGTGTAATGTGTGAAGATTGGCTTTTGGTCATCCACATCGGTGACCGCGAATGACACCACAGCTGTAGAACTTTTCATAGAAGCACCACATTGTCCCTTGCAATCCTACAGAAGTTACATTTGTAAATTAAATGTTATTTTGCGTTGATCTTATACTTATTGTATGTCATTTTAAATATGCAAACATCCTTTATCAATTCTGGATAATCTGGCTTATTCTAAATGTTGAAGCTTACATTTGCTATGACTTGCACTTGATAACATTGGCTTTTCTCATAATCCAAGGGTCCGGTTAGATATAAATCAACTGTCGCCCATCCATCAATAATAATACTATTGTTTTTCAACATGAAGAGTCCATTGTCATTCTAGTAAATGCTTTTGCATTGTGTTAAGCGATTTTTGAACAGACGACTGAATGTGTGGAGGTTTTCCATACCTGGATACTGAAGGTTATACTATTTCTGTCAAATTCTGCAGTACCATCCGAGTCGTTTGCTTTTAATTTAGCGATGAATAAGTCATCATCATTCTGGTAGTGTGTTCAAAGGATTGCATTAGTTTAATTATTCATTTGGAGGAAGATAATATGGTGGTGTACTCACTTCAAGTTTGTTATTTGCTGTGATGAGGGAAGTCTCATAATATGGTGCATTATCATTGGCATCCTCCAGGATAATTGTTAAGGTTATTGTTGCGGTCATAAGCGCATCACATGGTTGAGTGGTATTCAGTGTTACCATATACAAAGTTTGCTCCTATACAGGTTCAGGTTTGCATTTTGATTGGAACCATGCAAAACTGGTCCTGACATCATATTATAATTATCTACCTCATAGTCGAGTACTTTATTTAGGGTGACAGTACCGTGTCCGTCACTACCCGCTCCTCCTGACCCTGTAACATTAACTATTTCAGGAGTGTCGACTTCATAGATGAAATCACACGATGATGGTGGTGTTGCTGTGACAGTGAAGTTGAATACCACCGTACCCACTTCAAGAAATTAATTAACTTTAAGGCATCATTCTTTATTAAGTAGCATTGGGGAAAACGTTACTTGCATCTTGCATTATAAGCTATATATAGAGACATTTTTCATTTAATGCACTTGAATTGGAAATGTTACAAGTTGGTGCAGATGCTGAACATGCAACGGGTATGTTCTACACATTCACATGTTTATATAATTTAATTGAATTTTTCCTAATTTTTCAATTCCAAGTGATGCCACATTTAGCTTAGAATGCAAGCAAATTTAAAATACAAACCTTTTGCTTCGGATTCTGACAATGTAGCTTTATCTTCTGTGTTAATAACTAATTGTGCATCTATAGAAGTTCAATACAAATTGTTGTAACATTACATTATAATCCGTTATTGTTGATGAGGACCAAATTGCCTTTAGTAAATGTATTAAAGTCAGCAGTCGCACCCTCGTTTTAAATCGGATATGTGATTAAATTTATTGTTTTTTCACAGCTATTGCTCAATTATTTAAGTAATTACAATTGGCTGGACTGGAAACTTACCTAATGAATGTATTAACACCTTAGATAACACAATTATCGAAGCCAAAATGGTATTTTGCATCATTCTGGACATCTTCAGTGGTTTTCGTTTTGTATGAAACTGACCAACCTAAAATATAATTACAGAAGTTTTAATTACGTACATTAATGCGTGTGTAACAAGAAATATTATTGTAATATAGGTAGCCTACTATGAAAATGTATTAAGTTTTTTTTCCCATTATTTAAAAATAGAGGTTTTAGCTTACAGTTGTGGTGAGTTATGAAATTCAACTTGCTCTTGATTATGGTCTACTCCCGTGTAACCCTGTAGATACTGTGACAGATTGATTTTCAAATTTGGCATGTAGGCAGTTTTGAAGTTTGCTTTTGTTACGTGAAATTGTAGATAGTAAAAAATTCATGACAGAAGTATCATCCATCGGTTACCTTTCGTTCTATCAAGGCTGATAAAACCGCCGTTATCATATTACAACATTACTTTAATATTGGGAGTGATATGTGTGTTAGTCAGAACACTATATCAGGCAACAAAACACACAATCCCGCCCATATATTTATTGTTGGAAGATAAATACAAATTGTCAATTCGGTTAAGTTTAAACAGTAGTATATAATTTAATAACAATATTTACAATAAAATTAATGTAGTGCATTTCTATTGCCTTTTTATTTATTTCTGTAAGTTTAGTTGATTCCCGTAAACATTTCAGTTTTACAGACACCAAAATATATTATAATATTGCCATATGAGCAATGTATATTCAGGGAAATCATGGAAAATACATAAAAGGAATTTAATGATAGTTTATTTTGCAGTGTAAAAAGAACCGTATTTTGTATTTTACAAAAAAACAAATTATGTAATGCAAAGTGGGTTTTAAAATATATAATCTTGTGAACATTCTATAACTTTCCGCCATTTCCACTTGTAGGCCTATATTAGAAATGGTTCACTATTTCATTTGAAGTTAGTATGTGATATATAATTACAGTGTTAAACTGAATTCTCTGAAACTTATGATTTATCTTAACAGCACATTTTACAGATTACTGTGGGGCGTTTAATTTATATATAAGTATCCCAGTTGAAAAATATAAAGTCCTTTCAATTTTCTTTTATTATTTTGCAGTGAGTCATTTCTGAAAAGTATTCTGCTTTATTAACCTCAATTGTTATCGATATTTTTATCTTTATGAATAACCGATATAAATATTATGTTAAGGGCATGTGGAACTCCTTTGGCTGCGACTCTTTCTGCCAACAGGGGGCGCTGTTTTTTCAATGTTATCCTATGGAACAGTTTTGTACAATGTTTTTTGGTTTAAAATAAAAAGTTATTTGAATGCCAAATTTTTGTAGCATTCCCATATGTGCCTTTTAATTCTTAGTTGATTCACTTCTAGTAAAAACCCTCTGGTTAATTTAATGCAGATTTTTAAAGTTTGATTTTTTAGCACTCCACGATCTATTTTCCCTAATACATGTACACAAGCCTAATATTGTCAGATTTCGAAAATTCAAAATGGTAATCCAACATATTGGATGCAAGGAGCACTTATGTGTACAAATAAATTCATTTTTCCCAGGCATTATAATTTTGCATTTTTGATGGAATAAATCCGAACTAATTGACCTAATTACAGGAAGGGAGAGGGGGGAACATGGCAAGTTCATTCCAGGAATTGCCTGCACCTTGGATTCCATTATTGCCCTTTGTCCACAAACGTCTGACATTTGTTTTATAATTTGCATGTCATGTTCTACCAACGCTGTTGGAGTCGCCAGCCTGTTGGAGTCGCTCTCTCGCCCGATACGATATACGCCGTATCGTATCGCGCCGCTTAGCCACGCCCTATGTATTCCCGCGGTTCTCGTCGCAGATTTCGCTCCAGTTTTCGTCGCAGTTTTCGCCCAAAGCATATGGAGATCGATGATGTAAGTAAATTCGCGTTTTTTGTTAAAACAATTAATCATCGCCACATAGAGTTCATTTTCGAGTAAAACAATTAAATTTATGTCTGTTCATTGCAGCGTGTTTACCAGAAAACGCGTTTTCTCTGTGAAATAACAAAATGCGGTTGTGTTCGGTAAATAGCTGTAATTAACATGAATTAAATCATATATAAGCTAATTTAAATAAATTAAATCGCATAGTATGCTCATTTAAATTAATTAAATTATATAATACTCATTTAGATAAATTAAATTATATATACTCATTTAAATAAATTAATCAAAAGTAAATGATCAGTGATCAATAACTAAATTAGTAATTCGCTTATTTATAACCATATATTTGCCAATTAAGTTTGCAATATACCAGTATCAGTAATTAAAGATCCATATTCCCTATGCAGGTTGATGATGATGTTGAAATGATCCAGATTGATGATGATGAAAGAACCCAGATTAATCCAGTGATGCAGAGACCTCAGGTTTTTAATGTCCCCATTATTATGCTCACAATAAGTTTATGTGTATAACTTTTCTCATCAAATATTTAAGAAGGTATTATTGTATGGTTGCAATGACATTGGAATAATGTTAATAATTTAATTGAAATTGCAATTTTGGAGAAACGCAGAAATTTCCCTTACATTTCACAATTTCAGCTAAATGTTTGAAACAAAATTATTAATGTAATTACTAGAAAAATGAATAAATGCCGATATTTGTGAAAACCGCAGGATGAGACAAAGTTTCACAGATCTTATTCATGAATCATATTATGTAATTCTGTAATTACATTCTGTAATTCATATTAATATGCAATTTTCAAACCTTTTTCGATGTAGATGAAGCTACCAACGTCTTCGAGGAGTTGGAAGAGGCACCAAAAGATTAGCAGTAGGCCGTCCTGTTCATGTGAAACTTTAGGGAGGCAGTGCAGGAACATGAATATGCCAAGATGTGTTTGCCACCAAAGACATCAAGGGCAAAACGGCCACACACACTATCAAATTGCGTTCAAAAGAATGTAGCTTATGTCAAATAAAATATTTTTATTTGTCAACAAATCACAATTCTTTTTAATTACAGATTATCAAGACATTGATGACCTGATCAAAGTTTACAGGCTTGGAATTATCACAATGCTTGGTAATTAAATAATTGTTATTTTAGATTATAAAATAGACTACAATAAATGCAAGTAAACATGCAACAAAGTGATTAAAAAACTTATGGCTTCCTTTAATATAGTTGCCAAGTATTTTTTAAATATGAATGTAAAATCTTACCTTAGAATATCTGAATTGTTTTAAGGGACATAAGCAGAAAATAGGAGCTGAACAAACTTTATAATGGGCTGAAAGGAAAATGCAGTACCTACTGCACACTGGGCACTGAAATGGATTATCTCGAGTGTGCACTACGCCATGGCGGTCTAAGTCTTTTAGCGATAGAAAACCTTTTTCACAAATGCTACATTTATGCATCTTAATTTTATCGCGCACATTTTCAATATGGTGTTGAAGATTATGATTTGATGATAACCCTTTGCCACAGATGCTGCATGCATATAATTTGCCGCAGTCGTTTTCATGAGCCTTCAAGTAGTTCTTGTAAAAATTGAAGTGTCTTGAGCATTTGGAACACTGGTACTGCAAAATGTCAAACCAATATGTGAAAATGCACATCTGCATGCACAATTTAAATACATGTGCATACTTACAGGTTTTTTGTCCTTATTTACATTAGTGATTTCGGCCAACACAGTAGTAACTTCTTCCGCTTTTCTTGAATAAACCTGCACATAATCAAACAGGGTGGCTTCAGCACTTCCTAACATTTGCTATATACATGAACAAAGTTAGAACTCAGGTTGTCTCACTCTATTCTGATGTAATCTATAATTGTTTGTTATATACACACTGTACCTGCTTTTCCTCACTTAGTAATTTCTTCCATTCACGTGATGCCTCTTTGGCCGCGTCACCAAAGGTTTCTCTGCATAAATTTCCTGTTTTCTAAAAGTATACGTGGCGTTTTGTTATTTTAATAATTTTTGTAAATATAAACTGTAACTAAGGTAAACATTACATTGTTATCCAGCAAAATTACCTTGAAATATTCGCTTACAAATTGGTTGTATGCAGTAGTGTGCGCACATTGTCTTTTTGAAGATTTTCATTCACAATAGCATCCCTTGCTTTCATCTGAATAATTACAATACAGATTTAATAATAGTTGTATTTTTTTGCTAGTTGATTGATAAAGTTGGAAAACAGTATAAGTAACTACATTAATAGTCTGATTTCATTATTTGCAAGGTATTGCATTTTTTTCAAATATATGTAATTTATTGCAATGTGCATGAATACATTTGAAAGAGTAAAATATTTCATTTCATTAAAATTGCATATATTTAATTTATCTAAATGAGTATTATATAATTTAATTAATTTAAAGGAGCATACTATGCGATTTAATTAAATGAGCATATATATGATTTAATTTATTTAAATTAGCTTATATATGGTTTAATTCATGCTAATTACAGTGTTTACCGAACACATCCGCATTTTGTCCGTAAAATAACGTTTTTTTCGATAAACCCCCGTGAACATGAATTAACCGCAGGATGTGACAGTGTAGTTTATGTTCACGGATGCGATTCGATAAAACTGTTATTTCACAGAGAAAACGCGTTTTTCCGGAAAACACGCTGCAATTAACACACAATTTATTTGTTTTGCTCGAAAAGGAAATCTATGTGTCGATTGATTAATTGTTTTAACAAAAAACGCGAATTTACTTACATAATCATCGATCTCCATGCTTTGGGCGAAAACTGCGACGAAAACTGGAGTGAAATCTGCGACGAAAACCGCGGAAAAAACATAGGACGTGGCTACGCAGCGTGATACGATACGGCGTATATGTAATATAAAAAAATCAAAATTTTCTTTTCAAAATGTCGCCGATCATTTTTTGAGCAGCATTTCTTGTTTACACTTTCCCTGTTACACTAGCTGTAGAGCCATTATCACCATTTTCTTAATCTGCATTTGCAGATATGCGATACATCCTGATCAAATCTCTATTGACTGGTACATATCTGTGATTATTGCGAGTCCCAGGGATAGTTTTTGTAAAGTTTAATCGCTATTCCATTGTAAGTGCGTGGGTTTAGATTTCACTGTGTGGAACAAAAAAGTAGTTTGTAGCAAGGACTTTTCCCATGTGAAGTGGCAAAGAAATGCCGTTTGGCATTAATATCAAAATCTCTTTTGTGGAAACATAACTTAGCAAAGTTCTTGCAATCTTTGGAATATCTGGGATTTACATGGGAAATTTAAGCCAGTAGCTGGCAATGCAGCCAATTCTGCTTGTGTAAACACGAGATTTTATTTTCCCTAATAATGAGTTTCCATTATTCAAACTTTTCATGGCTCTTTATTTTAGGAGAACTCTGTAAGTAAAGGATATCTTAACAAATGTGGTCAATTGTGTGAGAATGGATTGTGTCCCATGAAACCCTATTGGAAATTGTGGCGGACCATAACACGCCACGTATGGTTAACACTATGGGGCAAACACCACATGTGTGGTGTGGCGTGGTGTGGTGTTTGCCCCATAGTGTTAACCA
>JAQIWR010001788.1:0-12692 GCA_034695945.1 Glomeris hexasticha
ATGCAGTTCATGCGAACAAAGACTCTATAGTGAATTAGTATGCATTTGAAATTCTACTTGGGCTGCAAAATTTCAAAAACGCATTATTGAAAAGAGTCTATAGCGAAATTTTTATGACTCTAAATGAGAATAAGGTCTTAAAATCCTAATGACGCTATAGCGAAAAGCCTTAAACTAAGGTAACACATACAATACAACTTCTGCACATTGTTTGTTATAAAAACATACGTAGGATTCGTGCAAACATGTATTGCAAAACCAAAATAATTCAAATTATATAACCTTGTGTGGACAATTCTTTAGTTTTCTTGAACAAAATGTAAATAACAAGACAGACCCTACAAAATGCACATAAAACACACCATGCACTCAAGGTAAGAATACTAAAATCGTAATCATACATTGGACACAGTACAGACATGTGATTCAACATTACAAGCCATTATGAAGTAAAACGTGTCAATACCGGAATCTGTTGGGATTGGAAAACTGGCTGCAATTGAATGCTTTTTGTCTATAATGGAAACATCTTTTATAACAAAAAATTGTTTCGTTCAGTGTCTTGCCGTGATTCACAGGTTTCACTGTACTAGCTTGTAGTACACTGGAGACGCTGCTAATATTGGGTCCGAGCTAAGACGTTTTAACGCGTTGTACATGTTGTAATGAATTGATGTTCAATGTACAAAGGTTCTAATAATGAATAAAATTTCACCTCATTCTCACATAATTTACAACTGACACATATCACAAACGTAACATGTTATTTGCAGGTGAGTTCCCATATGCTTTTGTCGCTTCTTTGTTGTCACAGTTGTGTACGTGAGGTACGCATGTCCAAACTGTAGTGCCACTTTGCCTTGAATAAAAAAGCATTAGGTGTGCTGCGTTTCAGTTTGACATCCGCCAGTGTGTGTTGGTTTTACCTCAGCAGTCCGATGAACCAGCGATGTTAGGAAAATCCGGTAAGAGCAATCGCAAACACGCAGTCCTTGCACCTAGTAGTATCGTTTTATTTACCAGCAAACCCACTCAGTAAATGTGCAATACCTTGGTAGATGATAAACAGAAATACTCAGCACTCGTCCGCAAACTGTTTACATTTCACACAGGAAATCCCTTCGTATCGATTATGCACGAAGCACACAAAAATTAATAACACATAGTTATTACCGTCACAGAGACATTTACACTGGTCTCTGTAGGGATAAGAAGTGGGAAAACTAACAGAAACTGCTGGCACTTTATATAGAATTATACAAAAGAAACACGTCAGCTAATTTGCATATTCTGTATGTTTTCCAGATAAATCGGATTGCGCAAGAGACTCGGCAAGTTCAGCAAGCGAAGCAAAAGGATTCGGGGAAAATTAGTCATATCGTCAAACCATTCCAGGAACACAGGTTTCAGGTGTGTTTCAAGTGCAAACGTGATGAATACATTAACATTATGGGACGGTTATGGTACTTACATAAAAGCGGCAATCAAGTTTGTCCTAGAGGCTATCATTTTATTGCATATTGACGCTACACTACGCTTTGTGTAAACAGGTACCCTACAACATTTGGGATAAAACACAATTTCTGTTTAGAAAACCAAATCAGTCGAATACGGTGCATTGCAATAAATGCACATACAACAAGTACTTTTTCACATACCTACATATGAAGTTGCAAAAATCAGTGTCCGGCTGTTTTCACGGGACCATGCACAAAGCAAGTGTTATGATAAAATACGCATATGGAAATTATTGGGAAAAATTTATAACAATTGGAAGTTGGCTGTGGTAATTTAGTTATGGATTTTCCGTACTGGCAAACTTCGAATGCTAATAGCCACTTTTGTGTTGACCTTGCTTTGTGTATGAATTTCATTTGTACACCTTATGTTTTAGTGTACTTTACAAATGCATATTACTTTACTTTAAACAGAACTGTGATGTGAACATTAGCCATCGGTCACCCGTGGTCTGCGACAGGGTGCTTATAAAAATTTTGGCATGTAGGTAGGTAAAAAAGAACGTAGGCATGGCTACAATTATCCAATTGCAGTGCACAGTAGTTATCTGCATGCCACAGAACCACATCATGAAATAAGACAGTCACGCCCTTGCCGCGTTAGGATTCGCTACTTGAGCCTCTTTTTTACCTACCTACGGGATGAAATGATTTAGGCAGAACCCTGCAGCTGCTGACCACCTGAACCCGTAATGCAGACAAATGTCCTGTGATTCAGCAAAGACGCCTACAAAATGGATAACATGCTTATCCTAGATTTATACTCGCCCAAGGTCATACAAGGTGGTAAATTATGGGACCTTTGAGTTGGCTGACGGCACTTGGTGAGCTGGGGCCTATGAAGGCTAGGCTGCTCACCCTAAACGGATGCCATGACACTGCCTCTGTTTATTGAGATTGCCATTGCGCAATACCATCAAGTTTGTCTGTGTAGAAATGGTTCCCATGTTTGTACAGCAATTGCACGAATGTTTCATTGCAACATTGCATACATGGCAAGCGTTTAAAGGAGAACTGGCGCAGTTGTGTTTTATCCCATGCTATTAAGGCTTTTGGTAGGACACGTTAAATGAAAAGTATCACTGATTTAAATTTGAAGAGCAGACCACTCGCCAGAACATCAATTCGCTAACCGGGGACTGTGGGTTGACACATAGGTTGCTGCAGCCAATAAGTTCTATTTGGATATGATGTCATAGCAGTTTTAGATATTGGCCCCACATCATAAGCATTTCATGATGTTTATTTTGACACATTGGTGACCGTTAACTGCCGTCATCAGCGGGTTTTTATAAAGAATTAATTATGCGTATAAAAATAAGAAAGGGGCGGAAAAATGTAAAATACAAGTGGTTATATTATAACAAATGGTGGTCTTGCAAGGGAAAAACTTATACCAATTTCATTTTGTAAACTTTACTCTGTCAGTTCTCCTTCAGCTCGACCATTAGTCTTCCACTGACAGGCAATTCGAAAGGGGGCTGTGAGCTGTGCATCTACAGACTAAACTGTTACGTGGATTTAGTCCGCCTGCATGTGTTACATATGTAATAATCAACTTTCTCGTCAGTACAATTGTCACACTTTGTATGTAACCACTTCCGACACTTCACGCACAAAATCTGATAATCGTCTTCAGGACCGTATCCAGAACATGCACGTGAGCGAACCCCATAATTGCAGAATCTCCGGTCTCTGTCATAATGTGACAAAAGGCATCTAGTTTTGGCTTCTGTTGGCCCATGAATAACTACAAAGTTACTCACATCAGCATTTTCCACTTGCTGCAGTACTGCATTCAAGGATTCCTTAGACATTCGACCCTTTTCAGGGGGCTGGTATTCATGCACCGTAAAGAGGTTATACTTCCATCTGTGGCACAAATTGTTGTCGTACAGTATATTATAATATATTATATATAATATTGCATGTGTGGAGGAATTCAGCCTGGATTGACAGTGAAGAGGAGGCCTGACAGAGTAGCTACAAGGAGACAAAAGGAACTTATGGTTGTGTGGAAAACTGCTCTGAGCACAGAAGTGTGTGAATGGGAGGATGAAGATGCTGTTGATGCCACCGATGCCAAATTTGATGACCAAACCAAGGAGCCAACAAACATTATAAATTTAGATGATGCTTTTGAACCAATATGGGAGGAGTGTTAATAAATGACTTAATTATTGCATAATTTTTTACTCATTTTGCGTAATTGTTTGATTTTTTTGTGGGGGGGGGGGGGGTCCAGAAAAGACCGGAGGTTTTAGGGGAGGGGATTTGCAAATCGAACTCAGTTTGACACACAGGGGGGGGGGGGAAGGACAAAATTGTGGAATTTTGGGACACGAGGTTTGTGCATGATCCCTTAATGACGTAATATTCAAAATGGTTGCGACCATAAACTTGTGTTGATTTGCTCATGGCATGCTCGAGGTTTGCCTTACCATTTTATTGCCAAAAGATTAACGTCCTGCCCAACTGTTAACTTGTTATTATCCTTTTGATACAGAGATAATAATGGTGAGACAGTATTTCACAAAACTTGGATAACAAACATGAAGTGTATTACGTTTTTAAGCAATTTGCTGTACATGTCATGTTTTCAGCAAAGGTGATATTCTTAATCTACACTTCCAACATTTCCCTGTGAATTTCAGTTGGAGTTTTCCGTTTAGACCACAAAAAAAGAACAGCACTTCGTTGTTCGTCAATTGTTGACGACGAGAGCAAGCGTGCCATCATTCCTAATTTGTTTACTCGACAACTACCTGGCCGACAACTGATCTGGCAACACAGGGCTGTGAAGTTAAGTTCAAACTTATTTCCTACCAAAGTTCAATACCGAGGCATAACAATTACAGAATTGAAAATGTTTGTGTGTTACTTTATGATTTACCCTTGTATTTAAAGAATCGGAGTTATATGTTTCAAAACGTAACAATTTTTGGATCAACAGTTGTAAAAAGAAATTTGATCGCTAATTGCACAGCATTTAAGTTTTTAGGCAGTTCCGAACTTAAATAAAAATTGCATGGTAGACATATTCTCCCCATAGGCTGGGTGAAGGTGGCCACCATATTTTTTTATAAATATTACAATATCATAAGAAATTACAATATATAATGGCATCAACAAGTTCCCTTAACCAATATACCCACTCATATGTAATTGCGTATTTTTAAAAAAGTATTTGCAAGCAATATAGCCATTTTTTCTGAAATTATTGGCCACATGCAGTCACCCTGTTACCCTGTTCATCAACCAAAATAGAGTCTCGACCACATTGCAGAGTGTTTTTATGTGTAAACGAGAAATAATATGTTTTGATTTTCATCACCTGTAACATACTTAACATTCTGCACTTCGTAAACAATGTATTCAACTGTTTTTTTTTTTTGAGATTACATGCAATAAAAGATGTATACAATTTCTTTGAATTATTTTACACAACATGTATTTTCATGTTCTAGTGACATAAAGGTACTTATAAGTCCAGAAACACAAACACTTCACCAAAATTAAGTAAAACTGAGAAAATTATATGTCGACTAGGAGAAATATTACATAATAAATAATGAATGTTGAAACAAAATTGGTTGCCATGTCATAATGATGAAAAGTATGTTAGGATAAAATGCATTGCTAAGCTTGTATTATTTTCCATCAGGATATCCAAGCAGAACTTGAAAATGATAAGAGGACAGAAAACATCATAAAATGTGAAGTTCCATCGAATAAGTTTATTGTCAAAGAAGACTGGAAAAACGTTGCTACGGTCTTATTGCAAAAATTATTTGAAAAACTTGGCAATTAGTAAGTGGTTTATCATTATGCATATACCAGTATTCATGTAAGGAGTGTACTAGGGGGGGGGGCAACACCTGTGATGTTGCGGACGCCTTTGAACATCTCGAGCGACCCTTTAATGTTTGCAATTTAAGAAAATACTTAAATACAGTTTTGCGTAAACAATAACTCTTGGTTGACACTAACGGCTTCGCACCTTTCTTCGAACCCTGTAATGGGTTTAAGGTTCGACAGCTGGCAACAGCCAAGAATGGCGACACTGAGTCAACATGTAGTTCAGCCACCGGCTGCACTAAAGGGCGAAGCAGTGTTGGTGTGGCCATCCATGATTTCTGTGGTCACAGAGAGTCCAGTGTGCAGTAGTTTGCCCACACGAAAAAGTCATATATGTTAAATGTATTTCTTGCATATGGCAAATGTATGTGGAATATACGGAAATTGGTCTTTTCCATATATTTTATATGCATGGCAATTATATTTTCAATGTATGTCACATACATGGCAATGTGTTGGAAATATATTTTGAATATATTGCACCATGGATAATATATTTTCAATACATTGCCATATATGTGACATACATTGAAAATATAATTGCCATGCATAGAAAATATGCGAAAAAGACCAATTTCAGTATATTCCACATACATTTGTAATATATACAAGTAATATATGTAAAATATATGTGACATATATGACTTTTTCGCGTAGGTTGGGTGACGAGCGGGGGCGGTGCCTGTCAAATAAAGGTCTGTGTGTTTCCCCAATCAAGTGTATGCTTCCATCTATTCCGCTGGCACATGTAGTTGTACCAAAGACGTGTAAACCCAGTGTCGAAACGCGAGGGAACTTACAACATGGGAGCCAGTCCGGGATCCTGTTTTCATAACATGCCGAAAAAATGAAAAATCTACTGGAAAGACAAACTTTCGAGACGGAAAGCTGGAACATGTGGGAAGACTGCGGAGAACGACCAGTATACCCAAAGCCGCGAGGAATTTCTTCAACTGTGAGTACAGCAACCATATTTTTTGTTCGATGCGTGGTGCTCTGGAAGATGGACTTATATGAATGTCACAGCACTCTGCTGAATGACACAAAAGTTAAATGGCTCGCCATTGAGCTCTGAACACTTGCATCTCCCATGCTGTTGTACACATGGGCAACAACGCCAAGTTTATGTTTCACATGTTTCTCTTCTCGAGTTGTTATTGCTGATTGTGTGTCGTGTTATTCCATTTCTAAAAGTGTTCCATTCTGGATTGCTGTTTGTTGGAATTTCACTGTTTTCACTGTTTTGAGTGAGTAACAAGAATATCTCAGTTTTAGTGTGGGCTGTGCATGAGCTTATGGCTTTTGGAGGATGTTTTGAATTGGGCAGTTGATTCCGTAAAAACAATTAGTGGGTGATTTTTACATCGATAACCTAATGCAAATGGGAATTGTAGTTGTAGTGAACATTGTTCAGCGTTAATTTTTTCCTGGAATACAGCTGCGGAAGCATGTTCAAGGTTCGCATACAAAGAATATAGTTATATACGTATATGCATGTACAGGCTACCGAAGCTATCCCCATAATAATTGTCCCTGTCATGAGGACTGTATGAAATTTTGCTGTCCTGGCACAAAATTTTGGTGAAAACCATGTGTGATGGAGGGGATCCTACTGATGGTTGCGGGCACATGCAGTTGTACCAACGAAGTGTAAACCCTGTGTCCAAATGCGAGGGAATTTACATCCATATGCATTTTAAATGCATAAAACTTTACTATGCTGAATTTCAGCCCAATCAAACAACATTCAACATTCTGTTTTTTCCTGTATTAGCACTTGCATAGCCAACACAGAAAGCAGAAACCATCAAGCGCTATGTCTGTATCATCTGAATTGGTTGCCATTAATGATGGATTGGAATCAGAATATAAGTGTACATTTTTATTACAGTAACATATAAAGAAAATAGTTGTCTATAATGATGAAGATGCTGATACTGTTCTCTATCTGAAAACAAATGCCGGACCATCGATCTCAGGAATAATGAAAGACACTGTGTCCAAGAAATCATTGAAGCTTATCCCATCTCATTCATATGGAAAAGAGTGTAATAATTTGATATCCAAGCATTCTTGCTAAATACTGCATTTTTAGTGTAACATGTTTAGCAAAATATTATACATATACTTTTAGATATGTCAGGATTTTGACATTCACCATCCTAAGCTGACAATGAATAATTATAAACATTGGCCACAAGTTGAACATAATTTAATTAAGCTTTGCAAACGAAAACGGATACAGTTGTATGAAAACTCCAAAGTGTGGAAATAAATTCCATGTTGTTGAAAGAAGGCGAGTCTTGAGCTATTTCATTTTGTATCACAATATTGAATGAAAATACTTAGTTTTGTGTTCATCAATTTTTGCTTAGATTTTAGATTCAGCCGCATTTACTTCCTCTTTGTGGTCAAAATAAAGTAGTTTTAGCCGTAACTGGTGATGATGATATTAGTAGACCATCTACCTCACAATACAAGTCTGAACTGAAAATTAAATTAACCGATCAAGCTTTGTCGCCTCTTCAAGTACGCCATCAAACGCTTGGAGCTCTTTGAAGTCAGAACATTGCTTTTGGTATGTGATGATTCTATTACAAATAGTTCCATTTTTCAAATGCAGTCCAAAGAAGCGAACAAACAATACCACTTCATGATGAACCTGAATGCAACAGATGAAAAGAAGACAATCTACATTATTTCTAACTCATGTCACAAACAGCCTTTCAACCAGCCCCTTCCCAGCATCAATAAAGAAAGTACAGTGGTTAATGTGGGAGAATGGAGAGTACTTAACCTGGGATAAGATTATGAAGGCTATAAATACGATTTTGGCAATAACCATTGTATATTGCACAAAGTGACAGACAGTCATGTGCATTTGACATCATTCAGTAAAATACGTGTTTCATAAGCTGTACATGTGCTAAATGATGTAATGGCTGTGGTAGTGAGGAAAGTTTGTGGCAGCAATGCATCTGGACTCACTACATTTACTGAGATTTAGAATAGTATTTTGACATTTGTAATAGCCATCCTTCGCTTGAGGGAATTAAGAAACAATACACCAATTTAAAACCCATACAGATCTGCACATGATCGCAGATTACAGGTAATTGTTTAGCTAGCTGCATGTTAAAATACATTCATGTTCGTAATTAATCTTGTGTCTCCTTTATTGAAGTGGCTACAAATGGATGTCATCTCCTATCTGGATAAATGGGCGATGGATGTCATGGATCGTCACGGCCCATTCACTAAAGATAAAGAAAAAATGCTTTTTGCAATGCCAACTAGAATTGGAATAAGCATAATTTGCAAGTATGGCGCTCATTACTTTTGTCAGCAGTATGAGTTATTCATTAAATGATTTCTTCATTAGCCAAGTTTATTCCTACAACAGTATGCTTCCTTTTAGAAAAAGGAGCTTCATATATGCTGATGAACAAGTTCAACCAAGACCTTGCAGAGGAGCATTTCGCAAAGCAAAGAGCAGCAGAATGGGCCAACAGACATCCATGACATCCATGTGTGTTAGTTTATTATCAGAATGATGCGAAAATCAAAGTTCTTCAGGATAAAGCGATTCTAATGACAGTTTGTTAATGTGCCTATTATTGCACATTAGTAGTCTGGCAGGACACAATTTACTGAGAAAAACATTATGTCCTGTCTTTGCATCACAACTGTCTGTAACTATTTGAAGTTGATGGAAATCAAATGCATACTTAATAAAGCACTTTTCAACGTGTTTATGAAAAAATGGAAAACGTAGAAGAACGGAAAAGGCACGGAATACTTGTAATGGATCAAAAAAAAGTACAAAAAATCTCACCGTAGCCAGCCAAACCCTTGGCACATGCTGCTTTGGCAGATTTTGGTGACAACATTGAAAAACATGATACTATGCGAATAGATACAAGATGCCTAGCAGAACATGCTAGGCATATTCCAACCATTCTTTGAACAATGGACTCAGCCAATAGCAGTTTTGATTTCTAAAAGTCCAACAAAGGGTATTACATTGTGGTGACCCCTGTACTTAATTAGTTGAGGGTTGAGTGAACCTAAACTCTGTGTACTGAAATGGTCAACCTCTACCTTTTGTGGAAGAGTCCTAAACATGTTCCTTTGTTCTTGTTGGAGTTGATGTTGAGTAATGCTTTTCCTCTTTAATGGGTTGCATAATTAACAAAAGGGAGTGGTTGGAGAGTCAGCCACATATCAGGGAGCGGTCAGTCACTATAGGCTGGTGGCCTGGTACATATGGTCATCATGCCCATCCATACCAAGTCAGTGGCTTTTAGTCATTGTCTAGATACCATGGGCCAGTGAGCACAGTGTGTGTGTTCATCTAATGAGACCTCAAGAGGAAGTCATTAAGATGTTTGTTGTGGGTGGTGCACCAACACCAAGATTTAGTGATCTGAACGATCACTCACACACCATATCGAGTGATATTCACCTACACCTCCTGAAGTCTACGATCTTGATTGAATGTCGACCATATTCTCCCTCAAGTCCTACTGAACCACATTTAATTCGGACGTGCATGATCAACGTGAATCCCTAGAGCTAAAGACACCTGGACATTATAAGAGACTGGCTAGTGGTGATATAGAGCACCCTGGGCAATGCCTGATGTCTGGTGCAGCCTTAGTGACTGATGCTCACCTTTTGTTTGTCAGACAGATTGTTTGCACTATTTATATTATTAATAATATTGATTGTGGAAGATTAGTTTGTTTATTAAAGAATTTGGGAATCAGGAGCTATATTTATGAACCACCACAACATTACGTAAGTTAGTGCTGCCTACCTTCCGTATCCTGGAGGAATCGGGCGGGTGTTTAAGTGGATGCTATAGTTCTTGATGGTGTCAAACCCAACCGTGATTTGTGGAAGCAACTTGGCATTTCTGGCAATGCAATTTCAAAATGCATTTTTTTATGTTCCACATTTGGTGAAGTACATCTGCTACAGACTACTGTAGGTAGATCACTTGCAGGTATTTATTGCATTGTGAACCATGTTGGATATTTCCCATAACTAATGCACATAATTTAGTTATGTAAGGATGACGACTGATTTGTGATATGGGCACATTATGTTGAGGATAGAAATGTTGCTGGTGATCTTAAAGGAGAACTGACAATGTTTTGCAACATACCCTGAAAACTTGCTTCCTAACTGCGGTGATGCAACAAAAAATCGTGACACAAACAGAATTGCTCTATTCAAAGTACGTCATTTTTGATCCTTTAACTCACAAGTATTCTCCTTAAGGTACTATCTCGCCCACATACACAGAAATTAATAAAAGAAATTATTAATGTATAAAGATTATGACGCCACGGTGTCACAGAATTTGCGATGTCACAGCGCGGTCGGCGAAATGTCCTAAGGCGAAATGCGCAACCAATGGCGTCGATCGCTGGACGCTTTGAATAGACCGTCGCAGCGCTTCAGCCAATTGCGGTGTACCAAACACAGCGCTCCGCCTTGATCCGACGAACAATTTTGACTTTTCTGCTCCGCCAACTGCTCCGTCAAAAAAATTCCATTCGTTAATATCGCCGCTTCATATTGTTGCGCATGAACCGGGATTTTTGGAACAAGCTCCTGCATATAACAAGTATTTTATGTGATTTTTTCGTTTAGATCGGCGATGTGACGAAAAACCTTGTCAGTTCTCCTTTAATGTTTGTCTGAAAATTGCATTGTCCAATGTTCAAAAATTAAAGATTTGATCATGAAAGTTTTGATATGAATCAGTGTTACATGGCATAGTTGAAACCAACAGGAAGAAGTAATGATAAAATGGTTAAAGCTGGCTAATATATGTATGTACTGTTCAGGTTTTGCTTATTAAAGGACTAAAAAAGTAATTGCCACTTGTCTATTCTGAGGGTTGTGGGCTTTGACCTTCTTGTATGAGTTACTACAAATCATAACTTTTATTTTAATGAATGCAATGATTTTTATCGCAACTGCTTAACTTTTAACGGCCATAACAATATGCAGTAGTGTGTTCAAATTCCCCAACAGAATTAAATAAAATGCACAAGAGTGGCATAGTGGACTGTATGAGATTAAGTAGCATTTATCCAATGTACAGCAATAATGTTGGGCAATGCCCTAAGTTAAATGCATAACCAAATGTATCAAAAAACGTTTTATTTCCCAGGTAACACATGTAGAACAGTCTCAAATTGACCTTTCAAGAAATGTGAATGCGTATTTATCATAAACGTTTGTATTTGCTATACAATTTACAGACCATGTAGAGGGTCGGGAGTCACACGTCAATGGTAAACGGGTCCCAAATCAAAAATTTACAAGTTTACCTGAAATACAAAATATAGCACTGCAAAATTACATGCACAAAAGGAGAACAATGAAGCGTCAGGCAAATTTATGTCCCAAGTCATTATAAAAAGTATGCTTGTATATTTCATGCTACCATACTAATTTTCTTCAATGACAGAAACATGTATATCCACAGGTAGTTCAAGTGAAAGCAAGGAGATGATATGTTTTAAAAAAAAAGTTATGCAGGAGAAAGATGACAAGATTGCAGCATTTCAGAGTCACTGAAATGGGTTGGAGGCAGATAAAAACCGCTTGCACAAGGAAGTTGATACATGCTGGGATTTCAATGACACCCTTCAGATAGCTCTGCCATGTAAGTTTAACCATGAACAAGGTTGTGTATTCCATCTTATTTTTCGAAATACAATATTAATAAAACAGCATTTGTCGAATTTATAGGAAAACCGTGCAGTGATCATATGCAGATAGAAATCACAAATTTCTGTAGATCTAGCTGTTCCTGCTCAAACACTCTACCAGAGCAACAAAAATATATGCAACAACATCAGTGAATAAGCTGACGTTATTGATATGAGAGTTATGTGAGTGTGGCTGGAAGATCTCGTGATGAAAACTGTATGGCAAGTCAACCGGAACAGACTTGTGATTGACAACAACATCGCTGTATAAGGATACCCTTTTATTAATAGAGCTGAAGTGAGTATTAAATTATGTTTTAAATGCAACGTGCTCTTAGAATTGTACAATTACGGCCAAAAGTATTGGCGCGTTCTCTGTGCTCAAAGAAGGACTACGGAAACCAGCGCCCTATACTGGACACCCCTTGGACCAGTCGATTCATCTACAGTGGCGGACAACCGATTAGGGACAAGCTGACAGTTTCCCAATACCATGCTTGCATTTTCCGTCCCTGAAAAGATACAACATTTTTATAATTTTTGTCCAAAAGAGCACTCTCTACTGCAGAAACCGACCAAGTTTTAT
>JAQIWR010001789.1:0-12691 GCA_034695945.1 Glomeris hexasticha
ATTTATTATATCCGAGGTGTGTGTTTATTTATCGCGATCGTTTGTAAGCAACCCCCTTACGGACAAGGGTTGTTACAACCTAACATTCACTTTTCCACACGATTATGAATTACAGATAAACAATTAAATTATGGAACATAAAAATGATGTTAAATGATTATCTTATTTCGACCATAAGAGTCTCAACTTTTATAATTGGAACTCAAAATAGGTTTTTTGGTTATAATGACACATTTTACAAAATGCTTGGAGTGGAATACATGACTTAAAAGATGTCAAAATTAAGAGAGCTTCAATGGGTGGTTTCATTTTTTCCCCTTACATTTTTCTTTCTTTTTTCTGGACATTTTTTTTTCTCCTGCAAAACAAACCAACCATAGAGTTAACTCCGGAAGGCAATTCTGAAAATGGTCGTTGACCGTCTCACTATACGCTTAATTGCTGCAAGTAGATTGCAACTTCCGCTTCAAAGCTTATCGCTTCCAATAAAGTAACAAACAAATGTACAACATCAACGGCACTTCTATTGATTTTCACATTGGAGCATCATGCTCCATTCATAAAACTCATTCCGCCAATTTGTTCACAGACCCTAAACTCTGATCATATACTATATAACATTCACACGTCCAATGTGTGCTCACACAGCACAGGTTAATTAATTCAACATCATTATACTATGTATATGTCTATCCCACCTCAATAACAAATAAATCAAACCAGCAAATAAAGCAATATAATATACTGCAATATATACGAGGATAGGAACATTGCATGCAAACTGATGAATAAATGAAATTAAATACTTTTTCAACATTCAAAATGACTAACAAAATGGCACATTTTCCAGGATTTAATCAGAAAGAATTCCATTATATTTCCGGGATTCATGTATAATTGCAAGATTTCTTGGTTTTCCAGTTCAGTAGACACCCTGATAGCGTATAGCATAACAAGAGCAGTAATAACAATTATACTAGTTAGAAAATTCTTAGTTTAATTTTAGTCTGAAATCACCAATCACCATTGATCTGATTTTCAAACATGGATTAAAATTGCCTTATTTGTTAATTAATAATAATTATTTGTTTATAGTCAGGAGCATTAAAAGTTAGACTTGCAAGGGAATGAGTTAACTAATGGAATTAAAAATGGTGTAAGTGCTTGAATACAAACCATGCATGATTGTATAATAATAATACACCATACATATGTTACAGGGAAAGTGCGAAATAAGGGAATTTACGAAATATTCACGTAAAAACGCCGATTACGATAAAACTAGTCGTTTTTCCACAAAAACACCGTCAACATAAACTGTTTGGAAGGTCGAAATACATATTATAATTTACTTTTCATTAGCTAAAGATAATTAGGTTACGTTTATTAACTAAAAAACTTAACCTAATCTAACCTAACCTAATCTAAACTAACCTAACCATCCCAGCGTAACTAAAACTGGTTTGACTTACGTATTTACAACCTCCGGTCAATTTATGTTGACGGTGTTTTTGTGGAAAAACGGCTAGTTTTATCTTAATCGGCGTTTTTACGTGAAAATTTCTCAAATTCCCTGATTTCGCACTTTCCCTGTAACATATGTATTTGGTTTAATTTCTTTCACTAAAACAAACATGCTCAACTACATTCGTATATGCCATCTAGGTACAGATAGATAGGTGAAAGTGAAACTGGACCTGGTCAGTGGAACACAGTAGATAACCCAACAAGTGCTCATAAATTATATTATCATTCGGAATACCGGTTTGCAACACTAAGAAACAGAAGACACACTCTATATCTCTTTACATTTGAGTCTGTTCTCAAAAATACATGCAGTATACGCAGAACTATACCTTAAAATTTACAATTCTTATTTACAAATCCTACCAAAAGAAAACGATATGCTACACTGTAAATTGTTCAGATCATTCATTGGATTTTCATAAGGCAGCTTCCCAACAGTGCACTATTTTGCAGCAAAGCTATAGTATGTTCAAGCCCTTCTCTTATATTACCCTGCATTCAAATTGCAAACGTGATAAGATCATCCAAAATAATTGTGCTCAATTTTTAGAGCATATCGAGTGAACCTGTTTGCATCAAATCCTATATATGATAATCAGTTGGATTAAAGTTTTCCTTTTTTAACTAATTAAAACAGATAAGCAAAGTGAAAGCTGTCATTGCAATAACCGGCATAAATTGGCACATTTATATGAAAAGAAAAAAAAACCACAATATCATTTATAAGCTAAAAGTTTAAGAAAAATAAAATCAGAACACGAAATTGGTTATAAAATAAAACAATAATTGCAAAACCTGCAAGAGGATTACTATTTAGTAATAGATTAATTGATATAAATATGGGCTGGAGATGGCAGCACTTGTTTGAGTTTTTTCCTTGACAGATGTTGCTTGTAACGTGACCTGTCCTTCATTGCAGCTGCTTAGTTTTCCTTGAATGGAAGTGAAGATGAGCAAAGTTTGCACTTTTTAAAACCAAGCAAAAATTTATCTTAACTAATCAGAGGTTTGTATATGTATGTTGAAAACCTCGTATCTATTTTCGGCTTGTGAAACAGCATCAACTCGCTTCTGCATTTCATGACATGACGTCAGTATTATTCAATAACCATATGCACTTAAAATAAAAATTGGAAAAAAGGCAGAATTATATTTAACCTGCATATACATGCATGGGAATTAGAGCGAGTCAATTAAAATAAAGTCGGCAAAAACTAAAAAGTTTGTACATAAAGGGTTTAAACGATTGCTTCTGTCTGTGGTCGGTTTACTTCATGTTGTTTATTTTTCCATGCCAAAAAGCTCAACTTTATTTCCGTCTTTTTCTCCTTCAATGCGTGTAAAAACCAATGGGAAATCTGTATGGTTTTGACTTCTCAAATATGGGATACAGGGACTATCACAATTATATTTTAATTGTTATATTTTATCATCATTTGGAAAAATGAAGCAACTCAACTGCATGTATATGAAAATTAAATACATATCAATTCATGAAGTGTACAATATGTATGGGCTGTATGTATTTCCTATGTAGGCTAGACTAACAAATGCAAAGGGCATTGCTCTATAATTCGGAAGGCCTTAAAACAGTAATTTTTCTATGTCATGGTATCTAAAATAGAGGTCCACTTTATTCTTAAAGATCATATGAGACGAGGCTTGACACTTAACAGCAAACTTGTGTCCTACTTGTTGCAGTAATAAACAACTTCCGAGTAACTTGGCTCATGCTAATAATAGATACATATAGTTTTATACATATGCACAAATAAACACAAAATTACGTATGTATATAAAAAAAAAAGTGCAACAATACCTGCGATGATTCAAATAGGTATAATATCATTAAATATTTTCTCCATATAATGATAAAGTATCAAAGATTTACAATGAATGAATATTCTAATTACGAACATTTAATTAAAATAGCATTAAATTCAGTGTAATCAGAATCTAACTTTGCATTATGACAATTACTGTAATTATGAAATCGAAAATTGTATTGACATGCAAATCAATCACTAACTATAGGAAAACAAGCTTGTTTTATAAACTGGCACTGATATTACACACTCCATTACAACGTGCAAACCAGTAATTATGATATATGAAACAAACTGTAGCTTATAATTTTGTTACAGAGTTTCGAGAAAAATGTTCCAAGGTTGAAATCCTAATCTACAAAAATGCGCAGTCCTCTCTATTTTTTAACACCAAATATAACTTGCAAGTAGGACAGGGACATACAAGACGTTGCAAAAGTTTGGTCATATTCACCCCAACTTCTATAACATGTACAATAGATCAGATCTAATTACAGCATACATAGGAAGCCCATTATGTATGCAAACAGTGCAAACTCACTGAATTCAAAAGCTTATTATACTGGATACTGAATACATATACTCGTATCTTTCCTAATGAGATAGTGACATAATAACATTGACAGTTTATGTTAAGGTCACGTATTAATGGAAATGAAAAAAAAAACTTTATCACTTTCATTGGGTAATAATGATAGCATTTCATGTACATTTTATTATTCGGTTTTTCAGACAGTCCAAGTGCAGTACGTAACAGGACTCTATAAATACAATGCTATTGTCACCACAAATCATTGATATTGTGCAGTAAATTATAAGGATAAAGTTTTATTGTTATTAAATAGGAAAACATATTTATTATAGCATCAAGTCTATATGGAAAAATCAGTTCTAAATTTTATAAGAAATGTATTTCGATACACATTGCAGTTTTCTAGGAACCGACAAAAATAGGATATGAACAGCAATATAAACATTTAAATGGTTAAGGTATTTTTAATTTACATATATAAATATATCCTTTGGTATGAAGCTAATGTTTGGATGACTTCCAAATGCTGTGCAATAAATTCTTTTATTGTGTACACATAGCTATTAAATGACCCTGCATTGTCATTAAATTCATCATTAATTCTTAATAGCACTTCCCTGAAGTAAGTTAACTGAAAACCAAACATTATGTAGCAGTACTATAAAATTAAAATGCAAATGATCTATATGTTATACCACATTCACCTATTACCTAACAAGTTCAATTCTTGTCAACAAGTTTGCAAACTACTGTAGTAGCAAATCCAATTTATGGTTGTAAATACATTTTGATTTATAAGAAAAAAGATGAAGCATTTCCGTTTGTTAAAAATGAGCTGTAAACAAGAAAAATGCAGCACATCCATTTTTTGAATGAAAGCAGTCTGAAAACTGGTTCATCTCGTTTTGGGAAAAACAATCCATATGTTTAAAGCAGGGTGGAAACAGAAAGCAATCTTCAAATCTGGCTAGCTTCTAATTACGAGAATTGTTGTCTAAATTGTCATTAAATGTCCAACGAATGTGCACACCAAATCTTAATAAAAACAGACATGTATATATATCTTTTGGCGACATTCCTTGTGGCAAACGCTTGACATGTTTGCAATTTTCAAAGTACAGGTGCAGTAGATCCAGAAACAGCATGGAGGTCGCTGCTTAAATCACTGTCACCACAAACACTGTAACTGCTCAAAGTAAATCGAACAAAAACATTGCTAAACGCAGCCCTAGACACCAACGATAGCAGCGCCCCTAGCGACCAAAACGCGCGACATGATCCGCCATTTTATTTACAAATTTAGAATAAGGATCTCAATACTTATCTAGTGAAAACGTTTCTGCTGAACTATGCATAACTTTATTCCATCCGCACAAAATGTTGGTCACAAAGTATTTAGCAAGAAACCTCTGCAGAATTCTGGCAATTTTGCATATACTTCTGCATTTAATTCGGTTTAACATTTTCTGCACAAAATTCAACACAAAATTCAGCACAGTATTGTGTTTAATATTAAAAACCAATAAATGCTTTATCACAAAATTGAGTCCTTTTAGTGCACAATTGTATACTATTTTATTACTGTGAATTGTATTGCAAGTCACTGTTTTAACTAAACTGCCTTACAGTCAACTGATACAATATGGGAGAATTATGTAAGCTATTTACAATATTTTTTTGAGAATCATTGCAATCAAACAAATACCAATGAAGTTTAAAGTAGAAATAATGTTTATCAAACTATTATTTTACATACCATACTTATACTAATGAAATTGTAACAAATCAAATTTTATAGTTATAAAAAGTAAATTTTATATTGAATATCCCTTACAGTTAACGTGTGACTGTATATATTTTAACAGCAGGATAAAACTGTTTGCAATTTTCAGTATAAAGCTTCTAATCAATTATTCCAAAATTTAGTGCACTTTTAGGAATTTATAGCTGTCTGGTTGCATGACACTGAACATTTATAATATTGATGAAAACTGTTGCATCAATTTTTATCTCCATAACAATGCACAATTAGTACAATCAACGAAACTTTTGCAGCTGTTGCCATAATTTAAGCGGCATTATTAAATTATCCAGAAATGCTATGCCGGAAGTAAATCGTTTTAATTGCTTTCCAGAAATTATCATAACTCGATAAAAAAAACACAAATGCCGACTATGTCCAAAACCATTTTTAGTGTTAGCTTTAATTACTGTTGTGCGAATCAATTTTTAAACGACTGTTAAAAAAATGTTACGTAAAAAACATCATTTCATTTCCACCATATTTTCAAGTTATGACCTACATCATCCACCAAAATGTCAATCCTATTTTTTTTTGGGGGGGGGGGGGGGAAACTTTATTTTGGCTAACACAAATTAATCCCTTCCACCTTATTCAATAACACGTTTTACATTTCCTTTCAATAACAAGATAACTACATTTTTTGTCATGTACAGGGTTACAGGGAACGAATATATCCTATTATATCCAGGATAAAACCACTTTTTCTTCCCTTTTTACTTTTATACACATGTTAATTGCATTCCAGCTCAAACCAGTTAATATTACAAACTTAAAATGAAGCAAATCTACATCCTGAAACTTTTCTATTCAGCATGTTATTCCTACAGTTAAATCATTTAACTTCCTTTTTCAGAAAATCTAAACATCTGACTCACATTTAACCTTTGCACAGTGCGGTGTTTTCAAGTACAAATGACAAATCTCCATTTTGGAGGACAGATTTATATGTATCTATACTTTACATAACAGTAATTGTTATTGTAAGATGACTGTTCAGATAAATTATTGACAGCAATAACCACCGAATTAAAAGGATTTTACTAATGGAAAATTAATGACACATAATAACACAGCCTGGAATAAGTTTTAAAATTTAGAAACAAGTTAACTAGCAAACAAGACGAACAAATATCTATTTCTTTTATGTCATATTTTAAGACAACAAGACCATAAAGGTCTGGTAATTAGCTAATATATAATTAGGGAAACGTGGTCCTTGCACATGTTTGTGGGAAATTACAGGAACCATATGTTCAGTGTGCATTTATAAAGGGCTGGCCGAAAATGGGGAAATTGCCAGTTTCGTGTTTCACAGTTCCGGTCATTTATTAGTTGTTTAATGCGTGTTTACTCGCTTAAATGTTTGCGAATGTTCACGGTTCATTGTTGCTAATCATCTTAAAGGGATTTGGTTAACAACAGTCCAATGACTCTTGGTTGCATGCCATTTTGGTATCTAGCCATATATTTCCATGCACCTATAAACAGCATATGGAGACACCAAACAACTAAACAAAAATCAATGCATTCAAGTAAAAATTATTATAATAAAATCATAAATCCTCTCTACAATTCTGTAGCACAGTTAGTTACTCTGTATATCTCACACCTTGCAATATTTTTGCTTGATAAACAAATAAATAAGATACATGCATCTGATTTGGAGAAACAAATTTTCTGCAAAACTAAAACATGTTTATATTTTCAAATTTCTTAGTAATCTCATTATAATTAACGCACTGATGTATATAACACTGATGATGATTCAGTGAAGTTTATATGCAACATATATGAATGTTTTCCGGAAAATTATAGAGACATTTGTAAAGTCATCATCTGAAACATATAGAAACTTTGACTGCATTGAGGAAAAAAAAACCAATTGCGGATGTAAAAGTTGTTTGTTTTCAATTAAATTTAGAAAATTTAATATTCTGAAAAGTAATTTCTCTTTGAATACATTGGACCGTACTTGATTTTCCAAAGATGAAAATGCTATATAAAATGAATTAAATATATAAAGGAGGAAAAAGTAATGGGAAAATTGTGTCCAAAAGAAAGATATTTTAGAAATCACTTCCAAATCTCTTTACAAATGTGCAAATCAACAGATTAGTTATATCTATTTTCAAAGTGATCTATATATGATGTGTAATGGTCGTTGATATACATGTGAAATTCCAGCATTTATCATGTAGATTTGGTTGAAAAAGTAGAACATAAGAGATGGCGTCTGGAGAGGCAAGCCATGGCAGTCAACTGTAGAGCAGAGTGAACTATATATGGAGGGTATTGGAGTTGTTGGTTGGGGAAAAGTTGGGGAAAAAATTGTACTTCCTGGTGAGCATTTCAGCTAGACAACTAACCTTCGAGCATGCATGTATGTATGTATTTTGTTGGAGAAAAGCAGCCGCGGTAAACTGCAAGATACAACGCATCGTGTGATTCACATTGAAATATATCAATACAAACAAACACGATGGTTCATCTATTCAGCACCCTGGCCTAAAAATAGTGGTGCAGGGCCATTGCAAATGGCCACATTTTCTGCGAAACTGACGCACTTTGCACAAATATCATCATAACACGGATGCACATGCAGCAAATGTGGCCAAATTCAACATTTTCTTGCAAATGTATTGAAATTGCACAAATTTACAAATCAAATCATAATTCCTCATCAAGCAAAAATGGCTGCCAATTAATGCTTTTTCTCTCACATTGTATTTGTCAGGAAATAAACTGGAAGTTCAAAATTTAGCTAAGTAAATAAAATCTTAATGAAATGTCACCATTATTTTTCCTTTAAAAAATAATTGAGCAATTGAACCAATCATCCACCTGTTGAAAACATGTGGATGATCTGCACAAATGTTTGCATGTTCCTGTACAAATTCCAGATTTCTTAACACAGCAAACATTACGACAAAATCACTGCACTCAAAAACACACAGCAACAAAATTGCAGTTCTAATTCAATCCAGTGCATTGAAAAAATGAGAAAAAATCAATCAAACCAGTTAGTTGAAGAAACATTAAAGTGGATAGTATGTGAACAGAAGAGATAACTGTCATTGGAATTTAATACCCTTTTTCCTCTAAGGACTTCAAAACTTGTATATTTTAATGAATATCACAGAATTAAGCTGTACACATAGTTTAGAAAGCTGCATGCATTAGAGAAATCAGTGAAAATTACAGTATATAAATAGCTTTTATTTTTTAATATTTTCAAATCCCCCATTAAAACTAGTTTGCAAATATGTTTTAAAAAAACTTTGTAATTCTTCGCCATTTTATTTTGCAATTTGCCTATCCTATATATTGCAATTAACGTTATAAGAAGAACCTGAAAATGTAACCAAAATGGCGCCAGCTTTTTCTAAGGTGTAGATAAAGGTGTACTTAAGTGTTTTAGCCACACGGACACAAGGCCATCCTGTGAAGTTTCCAGTCTGACCAACTTGGACCAATGCCTGAGATTTCACTCGACAAGTAAACCACAAAAAGTTAAAACTCTTCTAAATTTCGCTGCAACAAACAGAAGGTGAAACTTCTATTGTCACATCTTCCAGGAGAAGAAAATGCTCTAAAAATAAAGTAGCCCAAGAAAACCACAGTGAAATAACCGATAAGCTCCTATGATGAGTGCCAGCTATTTCTTCAGCTCAAGCAAACTTTAAAACTTAACACCACATTCTATATCTGCAAAAATAAAACTTTATTTAACTACTCCTAAATTTGTAGTTAAATATTACTGAATTGCCTAAATGTTGGATGAAACAATTACTTAGGTCATAAAACAATATTAATTCTTGTTAACAATGCGTTTATTTATTATATATGATATGTATTAAAATAGAAATTACAATATTTAGTTATCATTGCAAGAGTATTGCATGACAACAATTTATCCTCAACATCCTGATGCATATCGAATACGACATATTGCAGACAGACCAGGTGTTGTGCAATAATATTGCACATAAAATATTAAACATGTGCAAATATTACAAATATAATGTCAAACATATGTAAATATTACAAATAATAACCAACTATGGATAATCAAATTTAGGGACAAATTGTAACTTTTATTACCAACTATAAATTGCATTAATTGCAAGTCAGTTTTTCACACCAATTCGGGCTACATATTATAGTTTTTGTCAGTTTGAATAAAATATTTTTCATTCCAATAAGGAAGACCATGATTTTCAAATATACAACCAAAACTGTAAAGTTTATTTGCTGTTCTAAAAATGGGGAAAAGATAATTTGTTGGATATTTCACCATAGGTCAATTGAAGACAGCTGACATGTTTTCAGGGTAGAAAGGGGTGTGTGTGAATTTTCAAGTGATTTGTTTTGCCACAACAGCATGCAATGTGTGTGTAGAGGAAAAAAGGAAAACGGATCTGACAATCGAGAAGCATCCGGAGCAATTTCCTATTCAAGACGAAAATCCTAAGCTGGGACTGTTTCAAGAAAAGTTTGCAAAAAGCTACAAGAGAAAACAGAGAAGCCAGGTCGGTGCACTGAAATAGATCGTTTCCCTGTTCCCTTTTTCACCATTTTTCCACCCCAAGTCTTCTAGGTTTTGGTGGGAGGATGTTCGCAATACTTCCAAGACCTAGCTTTTTGCTATTTTCGTCCCACCAATATCATATGTATGTATGCTCAGGCAAATGCACAAAACCTTGCTGACCCATTATATTTCACAGCAAAACTGCTTCACTTGCACTTTCCAGGAGTTTGAACTTGCTCACTATATTCCAAACCAAACAACCATGCCAAAAAATGCACATAAATCTCTACAAAATGCACAATTCACTAATATGCATTTCAAAGTTTATTCCTGTTCAATTCCTAAACGATCCAACTAACGTTTAGGCAAAACTAAGTTACCTACATATGTAAAATCAGAACTTATGCAACCCTGCATAGTTCTCAATAGTTAGCATTATTTACGGAGTTTTTATAAACTTTTTCAGAATAGCCAAAATGCTTTTGAATCATTTTTCGAGGCCGGGCTTTAAATGTTTTGGTCTAAATTGTATTAATTACCCCCTATATAATATTAAATACTTCCTGAATCCTGAATGTTTATATAGAAGCAATGAGATACTACTTTAATAAATAAACCAGTTTAAGTCAATAAAATTGTATAACAATCAATATCATTTTATTTTGTCAATTTACTTTAGTTTACTTTATTGAATCCAACCAATGAGCTCATTGATCCAACTAAAGATTATATTTTATTTTATTGTATAGACAATACAACAGAATTATATAACATTCAAACAATGTTATATATCTGTTGTTTATAGTTGTTTCCACAATTCAAAGAACATACTGTAACACAAAGAAGAAAAATCTATACTAAACGTATTTTCATTTTATGGCAAATTGCTTATATTTATGCCAAATAGCAGGCCATTACTTGTGAAAAGTGTCCAAGAAATATATGCTAGGGTGTCTTAAATGGCACACACGGGATTAGAAAAGAGAAGGAAGATTTCAAACAAAAATCCCTTCTTAAAATCATTCAGGCATATTTATTCCCTGTCTTACAGACCTTTCAAATTAAGTTACGTTACATTCAACACATATTTACACCTATATAATTTTCTACATTATAATAGTTCTATGCGAGTTTTGTTCCACCCTGTAAATGTAAATACAACGCACATTTTCCACACGAATAACAAATGTCAGGCGTGTTTATTGTATTTTTAAAAATATAAACAAACAATTTGCAGAAAGCTTACATTTAGCCAACTATTCTTAGGTATTGCACAGTGCATGTGCTTATTTATGTAATTTATGGAAAGTGTTGTTGCATTTAACAATAAAAAAAAAACAACATGAATATATCGGCTGTTGACAGTAAAAAAGCTAAGGTGTATTATTGGCAAGGAACCACTCCAGATCACAAGGCTTCATATTTCACATGCATGCATACTAAATTTAAAACAGTGCAAGGCTGCATGCATAAAGTGCACATCCTGGATCATGTCATTCAACGTTATCGTTTTGCTTCATTTTCTCAAATTGAAATAACATTCTGGAAAGCAGTTTGCAACATTGTGCAGCAAAACTGAGATGTCCCACTTTGACAACTTAATTTCACTGCATATGCTATGTAATAAGTTGAAGACATTTAAATCGACACTCATCGTCCTTATGTCTGGGCACCGGTTGTGCAAGGTTATGCGTGGAATGCCCCAAAGGGCACCTAAAAATTGCTAATCCCTGGTATTTCCTGCAAGTTGGAAATATGATCCATCCTCCATCTTTTGTTGCAGGACCAGTGTGTGTTTTTGGCGGGACAAGTTAGGGTACAGAAGGGACTTTATTATGAGCCAAATAACAACATGTTTGTTGTAGGTATATTGGACAGTTACAAATCAATCATAATTTTCAGGCTCAACTCAATGTTACAATTAAGGTCAAGCTTCAAGCTTTCAGTAATAAGTATTGCTTCACTCGATGGGCACACGTGACTAAAACAAAGACACGTCTTTATTTCTCATGGACACGCTTAGCAATTAATAAGAGGTTCTACGAAGTGAAAACTAAGTGTATTCCAGAATAAACACCGATATGTCACGTGCAAAAATATTAATTAATTCCATGTATATAACACATAAACACCCATGTATTACCTCATTGTGTAGGCTTACTTTGACTCACAGCTCAGAAAAGCAAATTGCTCAAAGCAAATGCAAAAATCTGGAGGGGTATTAAAAAGGTATGTCAAATATACAGCAGGCTCCGGTTATTTGGGCCACCTGATAATCAGGACAAATCGAAAAAAAAATGCAAAAAATTATTACATAATGTTAATTGTAACTAATGCATACTTTAAATTAGAATTGCAATAGTTGCTAATTAACTTGTAATCCCAGTTTTCTATTCATACTTTAAAGGAGACCTGACACGGTTTTGGAACATACCCTGAAAATTGGCCTACACAAAGTAAAACATTGCATAAAT
>JAQIWR010001790.1:0-12690 GCA_034695945.1 Glomeris hexasticha
GCCATCTATTGGTGGTGGGCGGAAAGTGGTAGTGGTCCATTTTACCCAGGGGGTCCATTTTAGGCACTTCTCCCCTACCTTACCTGCATTGTCCGTTCCTGCAAGCCCTGGCTGGGGACACATATTTTCCATGGTGCAATTACTGTTTGTTTCAGAAGCAATATTTCTTGTAAGACGGTGTTCGGAAGATATGTCGACATTCTCGGTAGAGGCGATATTGTCTTCTGTGCTGTTTGTGGCAGGCATTTCTACGGGTGCAAAATAAAACTTTGCAATAGTTCACATAAAATTATAGACATTATTTAATTTATAAAATTATTTGTTCCTGGAGGGCGCCTTTCAAATTCATTTTAGACAAATAAGATTACAATCATTATAAAATTTGTTTTCATGACCTACCTGTTGTTTGAGTTCCTGACAAACTTGGATGTGAATGTGCTGTTGCATTGGAAATGAACTGTTGATGCACTGCTGGTTTGTGCAAAGCTGTAATTTGCATGCAATGAAGTTTCATGGAATAAATACATTCACCCATTTTTGTATAAAATTTTGTATATCAAAATTATGCAATATATGTGTAGTGCCAGTTTCAAATCCTTACAAAATTAAATGTTGTGACGTTTAACTATAAGAACTCAATTCATTTTTTCGGCTCAATTTAGAGTGCATTTTGGAAATATACATGTATATTATAAAACAAATCATTGGAATTCATCATTATTCTATTTTGTATGTATGTTAATTATAGCCGGATTTGAAAAAAATTGAATATTGCAAGCATGATATTCATTTTTTCAAAAATACGTTAATATCAAAATTAAATTTTATACATTTTGAAAGGATCAAATGTTTGTTGTCTTGCAGCATACATATCTACACAATTTAATGCACATGCCTGACGTTCCACTAATTGAAGATACATTATTTGAAGCCTGTAGCAAAATACTAGGAGATCTGAGATACCTCCAACGTGTTGTTCGGGAAAGGCCTTGCAATACATCATGATGTGGATCACTTAGCCTTTTTCGTCTTATATACGGTGCTCGTTTTTTTCCTGCACATGTGCTCGACATTTTATAAAATAGTTCCTTATTTATTTTTAAATCGCTGAAACTGTATAAGCAAAATCATTGATCTGCAAAATATTGATTCTCAGCTGAATGCCTCATACAATTAACTATTCAAAGTAACACGATGTCTTCGAATTGCTTGCAGATTTGGGATGAAAACGTGCTCACTGAACTAACTAGTTGCAATATGGCAGCTCGCAGCATGGACTGTGCAAAAAGGGGAAATTGGCTGGAGAATAACTAAGCAATTGGCTGGAGAATAACTAAGCAATTGGCTGGAGAATAACTAAGCAATTGGCTAGAGAATAACTAAGCAATATAAAACATATTTGGTGGACAGCGACATTTTACATGTTGCTGTGAAAACATGAATAACTGAATTATCGTTCAAAGCTGCCCCACATGCTGCGTCACAGGCGCACCGTAGCATCGGTACTTCTTGCACGGACTTGTTTGGGGCCACGTTGGGCGTTGTTTGCTTGGGCAGCACATGGTGTGCGTATCTGTTCCTTAGCAAACAAAATTAACAATGGAATATGCTCTGGTGCAATGGACCCAAGATCAAACCACAAGTATTGTGAAAGTCAGCGAATTACTGACTGCAAAACAAGTGGGAGAATTAACATGGATTGTTTGGCCTAACCATGCTGGATCTGCATACGAGGCACGAATCATTCACATATCAGGTAAGCGAACTGTTTTTATGATAGTATTGATTGAAGTGCAGCTAACTTCAAATTTAACAATTAGAATTAATTTTACATTATTAATTATAGCACGATTTGTTATAATTGAATACAGCTAGTGTCAGATTCATAACATGTAAATTTTAAGCTTGGGCTACAGTTGCAGCAACAGAAAGAAATACAGTTTGAATGTCCACATTTTCTTAAATTGTATTTTTGGCAAAAGTAGGGCAATGCATATGCTGTATCCAGAGTTTAGAATATAGGCGAAAAAGTTAAACTGTGTGCTTCCCCTCCCCGTTCGGTGAAAATATATAGACTCGCCAGTGGCGGGTAATACCGCGAGTCTGTTTTCACCTAAAGAGGAGGTTGAATAAGCATATATACACACTGTTTTAATTTTGTTTTTCAACTCTTGTCAACTGTACATACTGTAGAGTGTATGGTACATTTGTCGAAATTTATGCTACATATTTATTTAGTTATTGCTCTAATTGTTAAAATACTGTATTGGATATAAAATGCTATAAATCCAAACTGACTACCGTTTGCTAACAATTTTGTAAATGTCTGCCATATTTTTGTTATTATTATTATGAGTTTATTTTTCCAAATGCATTATTTCAAATGTGTAGAAAATCGAAAAGAATTAGAAGAGAGAGCTGACAAAGTGATGGTTGATCCAAATAAGAAGTGTGGAACTACCAGACGTGCTAAACGCCGTCCCAACCAGTAAGTTTATAGTACTATTTTGCAGTACAAATAATATATATCAAAATTTTTTTAATAAATAATAGTCTGAAGTATTGTTCATTACAATGTATGCCATATTACACAAAACAGACCACCATTTGATTATGATGTGTTCCTTAAAATATAAGTTAACATATTTGTTTTTACAAAATCCTTTTTTACAGCAATGCAATTTCAGTTGCATGAATAAGTAATAATTTTGTTGCACAATTTTTGCCAGTTGACACTTTTCTGATATTACCAATAACTGAGTGCACGTTTATAACGCACATTTATTTTATTATGCAGCCAAGAAAATGATGAAACGCAGATCATGAATAATAGTCTGAAGAAGGGAAGACAAAATGTGGAACGCGCAAAAATGGATGACAACATAGCCATGTCCATGGAAATTTTATCTAACCAACAACGTTGTGGAAATGATGCACCTGAAACTTCTGGAGTGAACGTGCAGTCATCCATTTCGGATACCATGGCTATCATCAGATCAAGCACTGCCTATGATGACCAAACACCTGAAGAATTGGTTTTGCAGCAAAAAGTGCAGGGAATGCAAGATCAAATTAATTTTTTGGAGTCTGAACGACATTCATTCTCTTTACAAGGTAGCAAAATAAAGTATAAAATTGTATTACAAATACAATGTAACTAACACTTTGTGATCATAGATTCTACTATTGAAATCATACAAAATGAGAATACAGAGCTACAGAATACAAACGCTGCTCTACAAAATGAAAATGCTGCCCTACAAAATGCGAATGCTGGACTGCATTTGGAAAATGTGAAAATGAAAGACGAATTAGCGAACGCGCAGGATATGCCCATAGCACGTGAACGAGACATAATGCTGCCCAAAAGCCTCTATGGTAATATTCTTAATAAAAATGGAGACAATCGATGTGACTGTAATTCCAATTCACTATAAATTTCTGTATTTTACGTAGCATCTGCTTCCGAAGTTGGCTTTCTAAGAAGACTAGCAGATGAGCTAAGTGTGAACTTGGGAAATAGCTCTGAGGGAAATATTAACTGCATTGAATTCTTAACCATGTGTGAATGGTTCATCAGTTTAATTATGCTCAGGAACCAAGCGGAAGTCAAAGTCAAGTACTGCAGGCTATGGTAAGTTAATTAAATAAATAATTAGTTGTAACACAAGTACTTCATGTTACTTATGATCGGGCTTTAAGTTTGAATATACATGCATAAATTAATATAATGCACACAATTAATACAACCCCTGGCAAAAAGTTTGGAATCGCTATACCAACCAGATGTAACATATATGAACTTCTCCTATGAAATTGCATTAGTGTCAAATAGGTGAATGTGTAGCAAATACAATCTTATACAGCAACTATTCAGCTATTTATTGCACCTAAAATGCTTTCCCTTCACCAAATTTTAACATTAATATGTTTATAATTATCTTAAACAACTTCCATTCCAATTAAACATAGCTCGATGTTTGTAATTAAAGGAGTTCTTGTGTACCAAAAGGGAAACTAGTTTTCTGACACCTGTTATCGTTTTGTTTAGACTGAATTAGAACTAGGGACAAACGTCTACATTAAAAATGTTGAGCGGACCAAAATTATTTTGAATGCTAAAGGGGAACCTGGGATGCTCCTCTCACAGACGCTTGATGCTCTGTATCCTCCCGAGCAGCTATCAGCAATGTCAGCATGTGGCCGAAGGGGAAAGAATTCCGCAATGGATGATAATGTCCAGAATACACTGATTGGTAACAAACATCGATATTTGAAGAATATTGTGCTATTCAGTTACAATTTGAATATATTTCAGCATTCCTAAGGAACAACTCTAAGGAAGAGTTGTTTAAAACATTTGATATTGTACGTGCACTGAACAATAAATCCAGTTCAGCAAGACGTACCATCAATAGGGCACTTAATTTGACAGAAAATGCCAAGAAAAATACTAAGGTAATTTGAGAACACATTATATATGTTACCGTGAGTTTGGCCACAACAGTGAGTTTGGCCTTAAAGCACAACAAAACCGGTTTTCACCGTTAAATAACCGTTTTTTCGCAAAACATCCGTAAGCAAAATAGAACCGGAGCGTGTTAAAACGTATTTCAGACTAGTTTTGGTTACGTTAGGTTAACTAGGTATGATTCGGTAACTTAAAATGTCGTAACTCCCGCAACAAGTGCGTTTTAAGTTACTGAATCATAACTAGTTGACCTAACGTAACCAAAACTAGTTTAAGACACTTTTTAACACATTCCGGTTCTATTTTGTTCACGGATGTTTTGCGAAAAAACGGTTATTTAACGGTGAAAACCGGTTTTGTCGTGTTTTAAGGCCACACTCACTGTTGTGGCCAAACTAACGGTAAAATATATATAGTAAGTATATCACCCGGTGTGTATATTATATTTTAAACAATACAATTGTATTTCAGGAAATAACTGAACCCAGTGCAGCTTGAAGATTTGAAATGAATATTATTTCTAACATTGTGTTAATTATTTTGTTTCGCAATAAAGAAAGTCTACAGATGGAGTTCAATGTTTCTTGTACGCGAATTATTGCACATTGCTCCAGCATCCGCAATGCAAATATTAAATTAGTACGTTGACCGATTGCTCGCGAGTGGCATGAAATCATTTTGTAACAAGGTCATGCAGAACTGTGACATAGCAGCAACCGTTAATTAATCGCCACACCTATGCAGCAAGATGAATTATTGCACTTGAAACACTGGCAGCTTTCTAGCAGGCATACATTTCACAGCTTTTCCAGCTGCATGCATGCGGCGTGGCTGCGCCCGGCATGCATGCGGCGTGGCTGCCATGAAGGCTGCCAGAAAGCTGCCAGTGTTTCACGTGCATACTTTAAACAGCTGTGCTGCATAGCTGTTGCAGTTAGCAGCTGCAACTATGTCACAGCTTTGCAAGACGGGCTAAAATTTCTGTAGGGGAGAGCAATGAGGTGTATAATAACAGGAGTTGCAAATGGTATAGGAACGCTGCGACAATTCTATTGCCAATGACGTTCCGCAAAGTACCCGGATGTTCCTGAATGTGGACGCCATGTTAGTTTTCGAATTCGTCTGTTTAATTGGTATTTTGTGCAAGCAAATATAAACGAGGAAAACAGAAATCAGTAAACGAAATTATATGAAGTGTCAAAAATGATGAATTTTCTAGGATTAAAAAATTCATTATGTTTCCACGATTTAAATGCCAAATATTCCACGGTTTCAAGTATAAGTAAGCATGCACCCTGAGTATAAGCATCTGACAGCAATTTAATATCACAACATTATGCTCATAAATGACAAATCCCCACAGCATAGCATTACAGAAGAGAAATGTTACAGATTCATATTTACCACCGTTAGCTTCAATTATACGTAATTATCTGTATTATCGGTAATTATCCGCTCTCGCTTCAGCTGAAAACTAAGATGGCGGCTGAAACATTCCGAACAATTAGTCCAAAGCAGTGCGATCAATCCCGTAGTTCAGTTCGAAAAGAGATGAGCATGGAATTCTAGGCTAACATTGGGATTACATCTCCTGTTAGTTTACAGCTCATTGCACAGAGCCACGGTGGCTATAGGTTAGGTGATGACACGGCAACGTTAAATTCCGCCATCTTGGTTCTGCTAAAGACCTTAGTGTCAAACGCTGCCCGTAGGCGGCGTTCTATTCACGGAGGCCGTCTTTAGCCCGTGTGTAATAGGCGCGACAGACCTTTTTACCACACGAAAGTGAGTTTTAACGTTACATATGTGTCATATATGAACAGAATTAATGATTACACTGTTTTCCATGTCTAGTTTACTTGGATACCGTATCATACTTGAATACAGCATCAGCAAATGCAAAACTATCATCCTTCTGAGTATGTGAGTAGGCCTAATAGGGTGTCTACTATAAACGTCAGACAAATCTTAATGACATTTTAAGGATTTTCATGACCAATGATAAAAAAATCATGACCTCATCACTGACAGATTTATATTTAAAATGTGCAACAATTCATTCAACAAATTTCAATACCATTTTAAAAACTGTAGTTAATAATGTATTTGATGCACACAAAATTCAAATCACATTTTTTGCTATTCTTAACATAAATTTGTAAATTTCTCTAACTTTTGAAATTTTCAGCAATATTCCTGTCATCAACAGCTATACTGTATATATGTAACACTATGTAAACATGTAAATTTAACAAAAATTCGTGACTTTTCAGGGTTTTAAGGAGGGTATTTGAAAATCATTTACTTTTTCAAGATTTACATTAATTTCATGACAGCAGACACCCTGCCGAAGTTCTACATATAGACAATACTATATTTTAATTGTTTGAAATGCTTAAGCAAAAATTATATCCCTGGTGAAGTTGCATTCCCATTTATCACAGTTTTACACGACACTATAATTAAAAAATTCCAATTATTTACATATTAAAGTTAGTAATTATTTTATGGTAAATAATAATTAATTTTTGCTTATAGGTACATTCAGACTGTAAGAATTAACAATTTTGTATTTCAATTTCCCATCTGTATAAAGGGATGATCTTTATAGAACATATCTGTTTTCAGTGTTATGGGGAAAAAGTGCTTTGCTCCGAACTGCACCTCTGGTTACGATAGCAATAAGGATAAATTTTCTATATTCAAGGCACCTTCTAATGAAGAAGAGTTGAAATTGTGGTCAAGAGCAATTCCGAGGAATAAAGATATAACCGAGAAAGATTTTGTTTGTGAGCGACATTTTCAACCATGTGAGATAATCAGAACCTGGATAGCAAAGAAAGACGGAGTTGTCATTCAAGAGATTCCTCTCAAAAAGTGTCGCCTTGCAAAGGAAGCAATTCCATCAATTTTTCCCAATTGCCCAAAGTATTTATCCAAGCACCCTGCCAAGAAAAGAAAGCCTCCAAAAGAACATTGTACTCCTATACATGTTTGTAAAAGGAGAAAAGTGAAGGATCGCTCAGATGATGCAATAAGCATATACCAAGAAATAACTGCAGATAACAGCATTTTCCTACAGATTACAGCAGAACACTGTAAAATCAATCTACCCACAGATGCATGGGCGATGCACACAATTTGTCGGAATAATGTCAAATTGCTATTATTCTGCGAAAATGCTGTGTCAAATGCAGATAGATATCATGCAATTATTAAATGTGTGACACTGGGTCCAGATGATACATCCGAATGCTTCATTTACAACAAGAAATATGTGACTGAAGATTTTTGCAATCCACTAACCAGTATTGCAGATCTGGAAAATATTCTGTTAAAACTACGTAGATAAGCAGTCTATTTGCTGTGGAAGACCAAACTACAAGGAATTCAAAAATATCACAGCAGAGTGTGCCTACGTGGATATCGTAAACAAGTGGAGACACAAGAAATGTGCAATAGTTTGCCCTAGTCACGGTGGCCCTAGTGCAATTTGCAAAAAGTGCATGCATCTCAAGTCCATCTTGGCGCATCACTTAAAGAGGCAAACTTGCAGAACGCGTGTGCAACAATTGAGATGTGACTTTTCTACAAATGGAAAAAACAAGCTTCAGAAAATGCAAAGATATTTGAAGATTAAACAGAGAGCCCATCTTAGATCACAGCAGTCCAAGAGAAAATTAATGAATGACCTGGAAAACGCCCGACATCAACTTGCAGAAGCTTAATCTTCTGGCTTTGAAAAAAAATTACAAGACTTGCATCTTCCAGACACTCAAATATTGATGATTATGGAGTGCATAGATTTAGCCCAACAGGCTTCTATGCACAGCAAAAGTTATTCAGATGAATGGTTGTTGCAGTGCATTTTGTTACACATAAAAAGTCCATTAACGTACAATTTTCTGAGAGAACAAAATATTTTGCCGCTTCCATGCTTGAGAACCATCAAACGACATTTATCCACCCTTGACACAAAATGCGGTTTCGATGACAAATTCTTTCAAGCAATGAAGAAAGTTTTGGCTAACCTAAATGAAAGAAGTCGTCATGGATTGCTATTGCTTGATGAAATGTCAGTGAGAAGAAGTCTCTCCGTCAATTCTCAAGCCATGACATACGATGGCTTAATTAATTTTGGAGATGGTCTGGAACACGGGGAGAAACTTGAAGAAATGGCTGACCATGCCCTTGTATTTTTATTCCAAGCAATTGATGCAAATTACAGCCAACCAATTGCAGCCTTTGGGTCAAAGTGTCCAACTGCAAGCAACGTGATTGCAAAACTTGTAATAAAAGCACTTGTGAACTTGCATAATGCAGGAGCTATTGTTGATGGAATTATATGCGATGGTGCCAGTACCAACAGAGCAATGTGGCGTCAGTTTGGCATTAGTGGGAAAATAGATAGCCCACGCAACAGCTTTCCACACCCATGTGATGGCAGAAATGTATATGTCTTCTCTGATGCACCGCATTTAATCAAATGTATTCGCAACAGATTACATGGGAAACAAACTCTCAAGGTAATGTTTGTAATTCTCATATTTGTATGCATTTTGCTAAAGTGTATAGGAACGTTGGATAGGTTGATGGTGAAATTGTTGAATGGGCACACTATGAAGAACTATTTAAAATGGATAGTCTGAACCCTGGAAACCTCAAACTATGCCCCAAACTAACGTCTGCTCATATTGACCTAACAAATTTGGAGAAAATGTCTGTGAAATTAGCTGTACAGGTATTCACATTTTATACGGCATAACTTCTTATTACATGCATTGTTGTACACTGATCGTTTCCCTTATAGATTTTTAGTCACAAGGTTGCAACAAGTCTTCAGTTTCTGAAAAAGATGGGTTTTCCAGCTTTGCAAGATGCAGATGGAACTATAAAGTTTACATTGCAAATGAACGACATGTTTGATGCATTAAACCGGTCACAACCATCCCAAGGACTCAGTCTCGGAGGAAAAGATTTTGCAGTAGGTCCATTTTGCATTGAGAACAATACAACCAGCTATGTTGTCTTTATTTGTGTCATTGCATTGTAGGTATTGCAGAACTCTGTAGACTGGCTGAATAGATGGGAACAGCAGAAAATCCAGAAAACTATATGTGAATATGATTTTCTAACACGCAAAACAGCAGAAGGATTAAGGGTTACATTACTGTCAGCAATTCAACTCTCAACTGATTTACTAACTGCGGCCAACGTTTTCCCTTATGTGTTAACTAGAAAGATCAATCAGGATACTTTGGAGCTAATGTTAATTTTACATTCACTAACCCGACGTTCAGAAATGTTTCCTTTTTATACAGCTTTACTTACCTAATTTGTAGACTTGTTGTAACCCCGCTCCCCCTTCTCAGTTACTAATATCCACAGTGGTTACCGTGCTAATATCTGTAATATTACAATTGTAGTGTAAAGTACAAGTATACAAATACTTCATGTTTGCATTTATTTTCAGAATTGTTTTGGCATTATCAGGCAAGCTGGCTGCCAGAACGATAATCCCATGTTCCCTACATTCATTCAACTGTACAAAATGCTCTCAATATACACATTAATCAAGCCTACAAAATTTGGGAGCTGTACGATTTCAATTGGTGAAGAAAGCCATTTTCTAACTCTGACAGACATAAAAAATATCTTCAATACAAAGACCAAAACAAGATCTGATCATGTAAAGCAGCTAAAAGATCGTCTGGACGTGCTTTTGCAAACTGATTGGGAATGTGAAGATGTCATGGCCATGACAAAAGAGGAGTACGAATTTGACATTACAAAAGATAATGAAGTGCTGGAAGACTATAATAATACCACCGTGAAAGATGTCATTAGTGATTGCATTGTATACTACATTTGTGGATACTTGTGCAGAAGATTGAAAAAACTTAACAAAGACTGTGATGTATGCAGTAGTGCATTTTGTGAAGACGCAGTTAATGTTACTTTCAAACCTGCAGATGTTGTTAATATCACTATAAAAGGGTGGCTTTCACACCCAAATAAGAGAATGTTTTATATGATTAAATCAACAGAGATTGTATTCCAGAAACATATCGTAAGTGCAGATGTCTATGAAAATTGCATAGATGATTAGGTGTATTCAAACTACTTTTCATTTCCATGTGCAGAACACAAAGACTACGTAATTGCGTATACAATACATTATTATATTTCACTGCGTATGCGGCAAAATGTCAGGTTTTTAAATGCATATAATAAATGTTAGGTTTTAAATGCATGCAATAAATGTTACAGGTTTTACATGCATGTAATATAAATGTTACAGGTTTTTAAATGTATATAATAAATGTTACAGGTTTTAGATGCATGTAATATAAATGTCACAGGTTTTTAAATGTATATAATAAATGTTACAGGTTTTACATGCATGTATTATAAATGTTAAAGGTTTATAAATTTATATATGAAATGTTAAAGGTTTTGAAATACATATAATTAATGTTTTTAAATATTTCTTAAATAAAGTGATAATTGTTTGGTATTATTATCATTGTCATCAAATTCAACCCTTTTTACTGCGGTACATAAAACTTTATTTATAAAATATTTGCAATATGTAATCAAGCAAAAACGGACATTTTTAGTGATGTACGTAATTTTTATTCGTGTTGCAACATCAAACAACATGCCATTTATTACCAAAGCGCCACGTATAACATTAATTTTGCTTATTAAACTAACCAAAACCTATATACACTATTTGAACAAACTGAAGTGGCGATCGAAGAAATTCCGTGATCATATGCTATGAAATGACTGAAAATGTACAATTGTGGTCAGCCTCTCTGACAGCGGCGGCACCTAGCGGACAGAACTGATACTAAGTCGCCATCGGCGTCAAAAATGGAATGCGCTTGTCATCACCTAGCCCACGGTGTAAGAGTAGTGGCGTGTTTAGGTGGTGCAACTCCCCTATTCCCCCCGTGTTGCAGACCGGCCCAAATTATGAGGGTCGTTCGCTTGGGTGCTGCTAGGTGGCGAGCTGTCGCTAATTGCATGCTACGCACGTTTCTTCCCATCACGAGCATGACGTCACAAGCTTGTGGCGCCATCTATCGGCAAGCAGACATAGCATCGAGCTATGCTTCCCTGTGTAATCATTCTGCACATAGCAATTAGCGATTGTGCGCCACCTGGCGGCGCCGATGTGAACGACCTTCATAATTTTGGCCGGTTTCTGCACGAGTTGCACCAACTAAACACGCAACTACTCTTACACCGTGGACCAATGTATGGAGACTGCAAATAGAAAAGAGCAAAAACGACAGCAGCGCTCTTGTTGGACTGGTGGGCAATCACGTTCTACTGCGCTGCTATTGGTGAATTGCAAGTGGGCGGGGCTTCGTGTGCTTATCGGATCGCTCTCCAACGAAGGCGTTCTTCGACTGTTGGTATTGAATGGCAATATCTTGAATACTATCTTTTATGCAAATATCTGCACGTTCTGTATTGCGCAATTTAATAGCACTCTTAACAAGTTTGCAAATTTAGCACAGAGAACCCGAAAAAACGCGGCAATGCTGCAATCGTTCTTTGCATTTGAGCCTTTTAATTGCCCGATAGCACGACAGCTGGCGCTGCCGTTGTTTTATTTGCAGTGTCCATGCCTGTAACACATTCGATTTGGCTGGAAGTGCCCAGTCCTGGTTAGGTACATTGTGTCCTTGGGCAAGAGTATTAATGTGATGCATACATGAGGGGTTTCAGGGTCATATCTTTAAAAAACATGCATTTCCGGATGTTCATTAATTGGTGAAATGAGGTCAAGTTTACCCACCCTATACATCCTTAAAGGGACAGTAAAGGCAAACAAAATTTTTTAATGACAGATAAAAGGCATAAAAACAAGTATATCTGTCGCTTCAGAATGTGTAAAAACACGATGGATTACAAGAAATCTAATAAAACACGTCTTATATGGGGGCCGCCATCTTTGTCTGGCAATGCAAAAAGATAGGAGAAAGGAAGATGCTGATTGGCTAGGACCCAGCTGGGCTTCCAATCAAAAATTAGGAGAATAGTCGGGATGAGCGCTGCCAAAGAACAGCAAATACTGCGGTGCAATACGTATTGCACCGCAAGTTTACAGCGATAATCTAGCTATGTTACTTGCGTGGTAGCATTGCCACTCGCAAGTTTCTTGCGCGAAAACGCGATATCGCACTGGCGTCGTTTTAGCGATA